>JAVJAQ010006001.1:0-142500 GCA_032362365.1 Zygogramma bicolorata | reverse complement strand
TTATCTTCTTGTGAACCTGAAGGTACAAGATAATTGTTTGTGTAATTGAACGTTGAAAACCAGCCTATGATATGTGGATCAACGTCCGTCCATTCCGTAGAACACAATTATAATTATCTGAGAGATAGTTTCATTAACTAGAGCAAATGTTTACTTGAACGTATCATGCAGTCTTGATTAAAATATCCCAACGATAATTGCATTGCATATACTGGGTAGAGATTTGTGGCTTGAGTCATTACGAGTATGGACGAAACCAATGGAGTTGGAGCGTTCAGTTAAACTTTATTGGAAGGTTGAAAAGAGTGACTACCGGAATTTAGTTGAGTTTTCCAATGGGTTAGCCAGATCAAGTATTTCACACAGTTTTCATTGTTAGTGGAAAATATACAATGCTTGAGGAAAGTTGTCCACTTAGAAAATTGAATAATCACTTATTCAGCAATTTCTTGTTTCTTGCAATATATATATATATATATATATATATATATATATATATATATATATATATATATATATATATATATATATACATATATATAACTTTTCACTTGGTCTTATGTTATTGATAAATCCTTCATCAATCTGTACAACAAATTTGAGATGATTCACCAAAGCAGTTCGTGAAAAGTCAATTTTCAGAGAATATATTTGATCTGCGATGAAAGCTGCTTCGAAACTATTTCCTAACATCAGTGCAGGTTTTTTGGTATGTATTCATGTCAAAAAATAGGACTGAAGACCTGGAGACCACGGCTAGAAAGCCTGTAGTAACGTCAACCTTACTGGATGCAACAGGTGGAATAATTAATATAGAAGTGAAATTTGACTTTATATAGAAGGACGAAAGCTGCTTAATGCAAAACCCCATTTTTTTGAAGGCATCCCCTTAGTCTTTTCTGAAATATTTCGATGATCTCACCTCCAATGGTGAAATTAATGTATTCAGTTCATTCTGTATTGATCATGTGCTTGAATTCACAGTTGTCTTTGTCAGATATATTCACATGTTATGTTGAATTTTTGTTGAATGAAGCCA
The DNA here is from genome assembly GCA_032362365.1 of Zygogramma bicolorata. Classification (NCBI taxonomy): domain Eukaryota; kingdom Metazoa; phylum Arthropoda; class Insecta; order Coleoptera; family Chrysomelidae; genus Zygogramma; species Zygogramma bicolorata. Next base: position 141,461 of record JAVJAQ010006001.1, on the reverse strand, counting down.
ATATCTGGTCTAGTCTATTTCATACCAGATTAGCTGTAGATACTCCAGTGAACAGTCCATCGAGTTAACCCACTTCAGTTGTCAAGCAACAAACTAGTCCACTTGAACCACAGTGCACTAAAGTATCTACAACTGGCCCTCACAGATGTATCAAGAATGAACTGTGTACCGAGTATTCCTACTCAAGGTTTGAGAGTCAGGACTTGTATTTAAATAAATTTGCCAATCGAAGTGATTACCTACTTGTCTGGGGAATTATTTTTCCAGGCTCACAATATTCAGAAATTTGAATGGTATATGAATCAATGTACTCTCTCATGATTTATATGACGTTCTCTGAACATAAAGAATGAATACGAATAACAGAGAATTTGTCGTTTCTTATGTATATTACTTCTTGTATTTTTTTGCTAGACAAATTCGAGATAAATAAAAACTTGCTGATTGATTGGAGGTGTTCTATCCAGATAGAAATGTTCTTCAATAAACGCAGCTACTTTTCGTGTAGATCAGAAGTACATCCTCCTACACTTGTATAGTTTTCAATATTAATTACCGATTTTTTCAGATTGTAGTAGAATAAAAACACAAAAAGCTACGAATAGATCATAAAACTGTTTTTAGGAGTAAGGGTAGAACCAAACAAACTTTTGATGCCGAGGATTTGAAGATAAAACAATTCAAGAAGACATTTGTTTAATATTTATACAGATTCACACCGATGGAAAATCTGGAATAACTGCGTATATATTCCGTAGTTTTTTCGGTTTGTAACCTACCCACAATCTGAAAAAATAAGAATTAATATTGGAATCTAAACAAGTAAGTGTAGAAGGGCAGATTTTCAATCTACCCCGAAAAGTTGCTGCGTCTATTGAAACACAATTAGTCTCATTGGACTTGTTCTATACAGAAAATCTGCCCTTCTACACTTGGATAGATTCCAATATTAATTCTTATTTTCTCAGATTGTGGTAGGTTACAAACCCAAAAAACTACGGAATAAATATTGATCCACCACAAAAAAATTACGTTCAAACAACTGCGTTGAGTGGTGTTCTCCTTATCATCAAAATATAAACCAACGACAAATTGCAGTGTCTAGTCTAGTAGAGCCCCGAAAACCGGAAGATGGTTCTGTTTCTCTCTATGATGATGAACCAAGTGAGTTGAAAACCAAAGAATGTCACATTTTCAATAAATCTTCGATTGGGCGTAAATTTATCACTTGCAGTACTATACTTTCGTAGCAGTGCGGCAGAGGCATCAACTTTAGTACCTAGTTGGTAGAAATACCGTTAATAAGATGTCACTTGTAGCCAAGGGGGCGCTGTCAACTATTTTTTGAAAAAGAAAGGGGGTCTTGTGGTACCCCTTTGATAGACTTTCAATTCTCCATCTAATATCACTTGTTTATTTTCAAGAATTGAACCAGCTGCTCTTGAGTTATTTTATTTTGAATGATCTTCAAACAAGAAAAAATATATGGAAATTACGAAAATCGGATTCATTCAAATAAATTAAATTATGAAAAATCAAAAATTACTTTTGAATATGGGATTTATTGAACTATCGACAAATATTCAGAACTTACCACTCTCTATTGAAAAAATGTACCGTTCGTAGGCGACGAGTGACATGTATGTGACAATTTTTTTTCACTGTGAGAAATTAAAGATGATCTCAATCAACTCATTCTTTGTCCGATCATGAAATCTTCTTCGTCCAAAAGTTAAGAGAGGAAGGGACTTTTCAATGCCGCACTATACGATGTAATCAAGAAATTGTGTGTTAGAAGGGATACATTCTTGAAGCATTCTTCAGAAAAATACTTATTTCTTTCTTCCGAAAACCCTAACTCTAGGAAGACTACTTCTTCCCAAAGTTTGTTTTGTAAGATCTCACGAATATTCCGTTTTATAAAAATGTGTAGCAATAGTTAGAATCAACTTTGAAATTCTGAGTTCTGTCAACTGATGAATCAATGTGATAATGAAATCGACTTTATTCATTTTAAACATCACAGTAGACTATACATATATCACTGAGTATTATTATGACTATAAATCAGATATACATATAGAATATATAACTACAAATTAACTCACAATGAAATGCAATAAAGATTACTTGAACTGAAAAAATCCTACATGGTTGTAGAAAATAGTAGTTTGTATAACAAGAGTGGGTTTGATGGCTATATCGCACGAGGACGAAGTTTGAGCAAGATGCTGTGAGTGAGTGCTAGAAAGTCCGAGAGCGATGTGGCCAATATCAATTCGGGTTATACAGTTGATTTTTTCTTCAACCAGGTGAATATTTCGGAACTCTCTTTCAAATATCACATTGATATATCACATATAGAGTATTTTTGTGATATTTATGAAATGTTCAAAGGAAATGAACTTTATCAAATTCAATATTTAATTCTTGCCAATGACATCATCCGGAAATTTCAGAAATGAATAGTACCTCAAAAGTTATAATATTTGATTCGTTGAAAAAGAGTACCTGAAACAATCGGTTTCATTTATTTTTATTTATTTTGGATCCACTTACAAACACACAGGACAGTAGTAACATGTAACGATACTTGAAAACTAGCTTATGCTAAACAGAGAATGACAATAAGAAGAAGAGAAAAAAGGAAGTCATGACGATATTCCCAGAGGAATTGTGTTGAGAGCGTTCAAGGAATTCAAACACTTTGAAAACATAAGAAAATAAAAAAAAATACATCTACAAACTCTAATATCCTTTTGACAGGTCATTAAGATATCCAAGTCATATCTGATGACTAGTAGATTGCATTGTTGCAACATATTATTAATGGGTGAGCAATCTTTAGCCCTTGAGGAGAATAAAATTTTGTTGATGATTCTCAGGTTGATTTGAGTTACTGTGAATTTGATATTATTAATTAAAGATAGGTTTTTATATTCGTTGTTGTTAATGATATTTTAAATATTTTTTTATTTATTCTTAAATTATATTTTGGTGAGACTCGAACCAACGACTTTCGAGTGGATCGTTTCAGAGGGAGTACACCTCAACCGACGAGGCCATTTGGGCTGTATAATTTAAGTTAATTATAAGCGGAGTGTCGTTGATAGATCCTATTTTTGTGAATTGATCTGTTACAGACAACACCGATATACTGATAATTCTTCTTCTTCTTCTTCTTCATGTATTGGCCTCAGCTACTAAGACTATCCGGCCAGTGGGTAACGAATTTGATACGTTAGAGCCGAACGTGGCCACAATAAAGTGAGCCTGGGACGATCCCATCCACATTCGGTTGGTGAATATGGCTAAAAAGTAAGAAAATCTTGGTATGGTACATTGTGTAGGAGTCTATTAATGGTCCATGCACTAAAAGCGGAAGGTCACTGGCGAAGCACAAAAGACTAAATGTCTGTTCACCATACTGAAGCACCAAGCACTAAGTAATTACAGCTTTAATTGGGATGAGGAAAGGAAGGAATGTATTGCCTCAACATTATGATAGTTCAAAAGATCGAATAGCAGGTCATTAAGAGATAGCGGACCAGGTCGATTGTGGGTAACCTGAAGAGAATTGTGAAGTCTGAGGATATTGTCTTGATTGTGTGGGCATGAAAAGAAGATATGCCACAGGTCCTGTCGTTCTCCGCATTCGCATCTGTCATGAGGTTTCACTCGAATTTTATGTAGATGTGCCATCGTTAGGCAATGGTTGCTCCGCATTCGTGTTATGGTAGTGATGAGATTTCGAGGACATGATATAAAAGCAGTGAACCAGGGTTTCCTTAGCGGATGTGGAACCGAAGAATAATATGATGTACCCTTGTACTGACCTTGTTGGGAGTATTCATTTGACCAGCTAATCCAAAGGTTCGCTTTCAGTTCGGAGTGAAACTCTCGGAAATCCGCTTGGGGAAAGTTGGTGAGATCTTTGCTGCGTCCCAAGGAAGCCAGGCAGTCTGCTTTGTCATTTCCTGTGATGCAACAGTGGCTAGGTATCCACACTAAAGCAATGTTGATATCGTGATGATGGGCTCGAAGCATTAGACGTTTAGTTTGGAGTGATAACAGGTCCATCTTTGCCGAAATGTCTTGGCGTGTTAGTTTGGACAGTGCACTCTTGGAGTCGCTAAATATCACGGCGTTGGAGATGTTCTGTGCTAGGATAATCTTCAAAGCTTCCTTAATAGCCCAAAGTTCTGCAGAGCAAATTGAGAAAGTGGAGGGAAGTCGATCACTGATCTCGATTGTATTCGGCGAATAGATTCCAAAACCAACGTTGCCAAATGGATCTCTAGAGCCGTCAGTGTAGACATGGGTAAAGTTTGGAAACATCTGATTGGCTAAACGAACGAAATCAGTCTTATTGTTAGTATTTTTAGATAACTGGAATTCACGGAAGGGGATTTGGAATGTGAGGATATCCAAGGCGACTGTATAGCATGGAAAGGTGGGGAGAAGAAGAATATCTTCTATCTTTGGTGAAAGGGTGTGATATGCGTCAAGAATGGGGGGGAGGTTATTGCTCGTCCAATATTGGGGATCTTGGAGGTAGGTATCATGAAGTTCCATAACGAGGTGGATAATAGGGTTGCGGTACGAGAGGAGTTTGGACACCCATTTGAGAGCCAACCATCGTCGTCTGATCCACAAGGGGGTTTCCCCTCCCTCAGACAGAATTATATTTATAGGGGTGGACCTCATGAGGCCCAGCGCAACCCGCAGTGCCTGGTATTGAATCTTGTCGAGTTGTGTCGACACTAGTTTAGAACAACGTCCGAGTAGAATTCCCCCGTTATCTAAGTGAGGGCGCACAAGAGCACGGTATAGCAGAAGAAGTGTTGATGAAGCAGCACCCCACCAGGTCCTACAAAGAGACCGCAAAAGGTTGATACCTTGTTGGGCTTTCCTACTGATCATCTGAACATGCGGTTTCCAAGATAATTGATCGTCGAAAATGACACCTAAATATTTGATTTGAGAGCACCATGGAATTGGGGTATAATTTATACACACCGACCGCTGGCACAAGATAGACCTGCGCCGGTCCCGAAAAGTAATGGCGTGACATTTAGTCGCGGACAATTGAAGGCCATTTGTTTGGAGGAATTCTGCAATATTCGCAATAGAATTGTTGAGTTTACCGATAATACTATTGATATTCTGCCCGTTGCCAACCAGAGCGAAATCGTCAGCATATCCTAGGAGCATTATGCCATCCTCCAAGAGGTGCTTCAATGGGTCGCAGTATATATTGAAGAGCAAAGGGCTAAGGGGCGAGCCTTGTGGGAGTCCTCTATTTGCAGTTTCTGGTCCTATTCTGGCTCCAGTGGAAGGGTCAATGACATATACTTGTCGGTCACAAAGGAGGGAGATGATAAGATCTGTGATGTCCTCGGGTATACGATATTCCAATAAACGTTGTTGTAATTTGGGAAGCAAGACATTATCATATGCTGATGAGATATCCAGTAATACTACCACCGAAATTTCGTCAAGAGCGAGACTAGCCGCGATTTTCGAATACAATGCACCGAGGTTGTCTTGTATACCCTTTCCCCTGCGGAAGCCAGTTTGGAGAGGATTGAGGAGCTGCTCGTGTTCTAAAAACCAGTCGATTCGATTTTTTATTAATGTTTCAAGAAGTTTTCCTGGACATGAGGTGAGGGCGATTGGTCTCCACCCCTGGACGGTGCGTAAGTCTTTGCCAGATTTGGGGATGGGTAATATTACCTGGGTTTTCCAGTCCGTCGGAACTGTAACCTGTTTGCACAATAATTTATTGAAAAATTGAAGGAGGCTGTTGGTTCCCCTATCTGGCAAATGTTTAATCATGCTGTAGGTAATCAAGTCATTTCCTGGGGCTGAGTCTCTTTTAGTTCGAAGAGCCATGGAGAACTCCTCGATAGTGAAAGGCGAACTGGGAGAGCGCAAATTGTCGGTTGAAAGGAACTGAGAATCGAAAACTGGTTGAGTAAGTGCGTGAAGGAAATCCACCGCAATGTGGGAGCCCAGAGGGGCACCTCGTCGAATGCATTGTCTGGATTTAGAGAAGGCTCGGACGGAGGACCATACTTTAGGAATTGGGGTAGAGGGGGATAGTTGAGCGCAGAAATCACGAAATCCTTTTGTCTTATTTCGTCGAAGAATTAATCGAGTTTGCGCTCGAACTCGCTTAACGTTGATAAAGTTTTCCATAGAAGGGTGGGCCTTATATGCTGAAAAAGCAGCCTTGCGCTTGGAAATGGCTTCGGAACACTCATGGTTCCACCATGGATGGCGTGGTTTGGGTTGTTTATATATTTGTTTCTTGGGAATAGCGATATCTGCAGAAGAAATCATAGATTGGTAAAGCGCAGAGTAGGAGATCTCGTTGAGAGGTAAAGTCTGGTCCAAGAGATCGGTGTATCTAGTCCAGTTAGCTACTCGAGTGTTGTAAGGAGTATTTCGTGTACCATGAGAGCATGTGTCCTGAGACACCGTCTGGAACGAGCATAGAACTGGATAGTGATCGCTCATACCAGCATCATATACAAGGTCCCAGTGAAAAGCAAAAGAAAGTAAAGGGGAACATATAGCAATATCAGGCGCGCTCACATTATTGTTAGGTGATGCGAAGCGCGTACCCCTACCGTCATTCAAGATGCTCCATCCCTGTGAATCAACGAGGTCAAATAAAGTACATCCATTCCGATTATTTATAGTGGATCCCCAAGCATGGTGTTGGCCATTCAGATCCCCCAGTAGAAGAAAAGGTTTCGTAGATACCTGTATAGTATTCAGTAAAATGTTAGAGAGAAGAGCAACATCGGGAGGAAGGTAAATATTGAAGATCGAAAATTTCTCTAGTTCTATAGCGAGAACTTGCATTTTTCGAGGGAAGGGAATATGGGATAAATCCAAAACGTTGTATGGCAACTGTGTGCGGATGAAGAAGGCCACCCCGCCTTTCCCATCCTCCCTATCAAGTCTTAAGCAGTCAAATCCACTAATGAAAACATTGTGTGTTTCTTTCAACCAGGTTTCGTTAAGAGCGACAATATCGATTTTGTGGTCTCTGATGAGGGACACTAAAGTGTCACGATTGCTGAAATAGCTCCTCATGTTCCAATGAAGGACCGTTAGATCCATTGGGAAAGTAAAAACACGAATCCAAAATCAAAAACAAGGTGCATGTGTAATTGGCAGTGTCCAGAGCTATGAAACGTTGGTGAAATAATGTATCCGAAATAGTACAACCAAAATCGTATGAAGTATGGAAATATGGGGGTAATGCACTGGGTAGAGGCCTCTACCGGTCCAGGTCCAAGAGTAGAAAAAAGAAGAAGAAGAGTAAAAATCTTATAAATTGTGATGTGGTTGAAGACCTCTAACAGGCCCTGCCAAATAAATAAGAAGAGAAGAGGTAGAACAAGGAATATGCGCTGAAAGGAGTTGAAGGTGAATAAGGTTAATAGAAAAGTAAACAAAAAAACTATGTAAAAGAAAAAGGCAGAGCAAAAGATGAGAATGCAAGCTATTGCACTAGGAGAATGCATGATAAGGTTGTTACTGACTTTCTGAGTTATGTCCATTATTTTTAGTTTTAGAGTTGATAACATTATCGAAAAAATTCTTCAGAATAGGTGTCAATTGGCTTGAAATTACCTGGTCAATGTTTTCAGAGGGAGAGGATGAGGATTTTTGGCTTGCAGACGACGTTGCTGGTATTTGGGAAGACGATTGATTGTGGGAATAGTGAGAGGAAGATTCGGCAATGAGGGATTGTAATGATGAGGATGTGTTGTAGGAAGGCATTCTCGTGGGTTGGGGGAAGAGGGCTTCCTTGTGAGCAATCACATCGTAGCCTGGTGAGAGCCGTTCTATGGTGTTTGGTCGCTGTCTTTTGGCTCTTGATACTACCCTCGCATAGCTTCTCTGAGTTTGTGGGGGAGAAGAGAACTGCGGCGAAAGAGTTTGCGAAGACCCTGGTAGATGAGGAAAAGCTTGAGGAGCCCTGTTGAACTGCTTAGTTTGTTCCTTGGGAATTAGAGGAGGAAATATTTGAAAGGCCTCGTAGTAAGATAGGTCATGGAAAGCCATAGCTTCATTGATGAGGCGTTGTCGTTCAAATTCTTTGCAAGCAAAGTCGGTGGCTTCGTGAGGTCCATGACAAAAAATGCACCTCATAACATTCGTGCACATTTCATGCGCATCTCCACATCGCGGGCACCTTTTTTGACCCCTGCAGAAGTTGGCGGAGTGGCCAAATCTGAGGCAGTTTTTGCATTGGTTTATTGGGGCGATATAGGCTTCTACGAGAGTTGTGAAGGAAAATAGATTGATGGTCTCTGGCCTAGAGCGGCCTTCAAAGATGATTAGCATAGTGTAAGATGGTACGTATGAAACTTCATCTCCCAGCCGAATTTTTCTATTTAGCCTTCTAGCATCGATGACTTTAGAGGAGCACTTGGCATGTTCTATAATATCCTCTGGAGTGATGGAAAGGGCCACATTCTTAACAATTCCTCTTGTTGTGAGGAACCTTTGGGGGATATAAGTTTTAAAACCGAGATTGAGGAATGCTTGATTAGACAGGAAGTCATTGGCATCTCTGGAAGTGGAGAAAGTGACTCCAATTCGGTTAGCACCTTTTTTCTTGATCTCTGTGATATTGGTTACCCCCAAAGTGAATAGTTTTTTGCCTAGATCCATTGGATGGATTTTAGATACATTGGTGCCTTCAACAATAACTGTGAATGGCCCAAAGTCGGTATCATGGTATGACTGTTTCCTTCGTTTTGCAGAGTCTATTTTCTTTTGTAAGTCCTCAACTTCTTTGAGAACAACTGAATCATCCTTAAAAAGTACTGATAATGCAGCCACTTCGGCTTCCAATGTTTCGAAGGCAGTTTTGTGGATGGGTGATAATTGGTGAAGGGTGTTAAGGATATTTTTGGATGAGGGAGAAAGCTGATCTTTTATATTAAAAGTGTCCATGTTAATGTCTGGAGGTTCCCCCCCACCGGTGGGTGGAGGTTCGGTCCCCATACTAAATTAAGCACTACACACTACTTGCGATGCAGAAGCAAAGTATATGTAAAAAAGGTAACTCACAGAAAGTTTTGTTCAACGAGAGTCACTAGGCTCACTGGTTTTCCTGTTAAAGGTAAAACAAGACAAACCGACAAAATAACCTCGAAATGCACCAACACTCGCGCTTGCCACCAATGTGAAGTTATATACTGATAATTACAATGAAATTGATGACAGATGGACAGTAACGAATTTTTAGATTTCGCAAATGAAGCCGTGATTTTGAAGATGAAGTATTATTTATTTATTTATTCAACAAGTTCACATCCAGCAGGCCAAGAGCCCATTTACAGGTGTACCTAATAATACATAAAAATACTTATTAGCTAGTAATACAAGGTAGCTGATAAACAAATAGATTTCAGTTTGGAATTGATTTGAGAAGGTTACGTTTGAACTGTGCGAATGACAGAAAGAAAATATCAACATTGGGTGTATTGTTTATGCTTCTAAACATTGTCGTGATAGGAGAGTGGAAGTTATGCAATGTATTTGGTACAGGTATATAAAATGTGTTATATGAACGTGAAAAAAGTCGGGAAACATTAAACATCATTCATGACAAGATAGTTGAGCAATCTATTTGATTGTGTATTAATTTGTAGATGAAGCAGATTTATCTGGTTTCCCGATGTTTTCTGAGTGAATTCGAATTAAATTCATCAAGCAGAAGATCATAGTTATGGCCTCTAATGAGGTAATTTCCATATTTTTTGAATGCGAATTTCTAAAAACTTTTTGAACATTTTCAATAGCAGTGATATATTTGTTATGAGATGGATTCCAAACAATACTGCGATACTCCAGTTTGCTTCTGACTAGAGATAGATATAATATATCTATCTAGACTATATCTATATAGACTCTATATAGACTCTATATATCTATATAGTCTCTACAGTTGCGAATAAGGAAACCTAGTATTTTCATTGAGGTGAAAACAATGTGGTCAATATGATTAGAGAATGTTAGTTTTTGATCAAAGATATCTACAAGGTCCTCAGATTCAATGATTCGCAAGAGAGTCGTATCGATAAGCTTATATAATTGAATGTGAGTGGAACAGTTTTTCGAGAGAATGTCATTACTTTACATTTAATAATATTCGAGGGGAATCTATCAAGAAGGCACCAGTTACCTATCGAAATTCAAATCCTCCTGCAATTCAATGTTAGCAACTTCATCATTTATTCCTCTGTAAATCTTCATATCACCGGCACATAATAATTTCTGGGATCTGATACTGTCAGTAATATCATTCATGAATAACAGAAATAGTAATGGGCCAAGATTCGAGCCTTGGGAGACACCTGAAGATGCAATGAAGCAGAAGGATTTTATTTCCTCGTACTAAACATGAAAATTACTTTAGATTACACATAGAATCGACAATATCCTCCAGGTTAAAAAGAGCTTGGGACCAGTTGAGTTCACTAAGGAGATGGGAGAACAATGCTTCATCAAGTCATATCTTTGGAACTGCGGCCAGATGAAACTTTTCACCCTATTAGCACTGTAAGGCAGTTACACTATGAACCCAGGATGATGAAGATCGCTAGGTACAAGCGGGTCGTCATTATGATTAACCATACACTGTAACGAATAATCGTTACATCATTTATAATAAGTAAATTTATCATTTATATGAGCCCGACATCTATCATTCGAAAGTGGAAACTTCACATTAATCAATAAAAGCGATTTCATGCATATACTAGAGCATCTAGCGGAGAATGGCTGAAACATCAGAATTTTTGTTCAGCGACAAAAGCGCCATTTTGGCTTTGGGCCATTGATCGCGCATGATCGAATTGAAATCTGTCGAAAAGGGCAGAAGCTTATCAAGCTCTCTTCTAATTAGGCTATCATCGAGGCAACATTGTTTTGAGATTTGATCGCTAAAATTTGTTTTCACGTTATCTTAATATCTTTACATTATCTTCCTTTTTCCAAAACAAAAAAAAAAAGGTTTTCATGAAGTGGTTGTTATCTTGAATGGAATATCAGGTATGTGAAAAGAGTTCCCATAATTTCTTATCTTCTGTTCAACAATTTTTGCAAATGGTGGCATAGATAGCTTCACTTAATCTTTATCTTTATTTATCTTTGTAATCCTTCAGCTCTCAAGTAATTATCGATTCCCGTAATTGATATTTTCAGGTAATTTATCGCCAGAGGCGTATCATTTCGTTTTCACAATTTCGTGAAACGAAAGTTTCTGATTTTTAAGAATTTGACTGCGTTTTTATTTTCACAGCATTTGGCCGAATGACGAATGAAATTCTGAAAGGATCTCAATCAATTTGTTCGGAATAGAGGCTGAAAGTTGATTTCTGTTTGGAAAAATATATTGAAAACGCAGTAACCCACATGGTATCCTGTATATCTAGGCTGGAGATGATTCTAGGTGAGTATTGATTCACACATTTTTTTCCTTTCCATAAAATCAGTAATTGTGTGTTTTAACTCACCTCGAGTCATTTTCTTTTAAGCCATAGGGTCCAGTGGGCATATTTTCTTGAAAGTCAAAAATTTCGTTATTTCTTAAATCAGAAACTATGTTCCTGATTTAAGTATCTACCGTTCCTTATCTCTTCTTATCTCTTTGAAAATATCTATTTCGAGTCCTATTCGTTGCACTCAAAAGTTTATTGCACTTGAAACTTGGATTACGAAAGATTTTGTGAAGTAGCATTTGAATATCTTTTTCTCGGAACTTCTTTATCACATTATCAGATATTTTGATCCCAAACAAACGAAAGCTGAAATTCTCTGAATATCTTTTCTATTTCTTTTATTTCAATATATTTTCTATCAATATTTTTCTTATGATCATTAACTTGTAGATATCAATAACCATAATAATTCATATATCGTTAGCAGACTTTTTTTTTTATTATATCTTGAACACATGTGTAACTAGCTTTAACTATTCATAAATTCAGTAATGAATCATAGTCTCAACACATGTTGAAATATCATTTTTGAGCATTAATTTAAGATCATAGTTATAAGAATATCTTGTTTTGCATTGTCTTACACAAATATCTTTACGTTATATAATTGCTGCGAGTTTGCTAGTTACGTCAGTCATCCAAGGTTCAAGTCTGGTGTACAACTATCTGGTTCCTTTATAACTAACTCTGCGATATCATTTTCATGATACAACAACTACGGTGAGTCCAAGCCCAGCCACTGAACTGCAAGCCCAAACCTGAGAATCTACCAGGAACACTAGGGTGAATATAGTAGCCCGACTTCTCCCAGGAACATCAGGGTGAATATAGTAGCCCAACGTCTTCCAGAAATATCAGGGTGAATATAGTAGCCCGAGACAAGGAAACCTGATCCAGCCACCATAGAGAAGAGAAGCTTGAGTTGGCCACCACCACAAACCATACGACCAGAGTCCAGTGAATCAGATACCAGACAAGGTACATCAATAACTGAACAATATTCAAAATCAATATCCAAGTTGTTTTATTATACTTTATAGTTTGTTATTATACACCATATATAGTTGCTATGTGTTTTATTGTTTTGATCAACATAGAAGGAAATTATCTTAAAAATTATCTTTATCTATATTAGGGAAGTTTGAATTTTTATCCTTTTAAATAAACAAAAAATTTCTGGCGTCCAGCCAAAATTACTTTCAAGATCCTTGCTTGACACCAACCTAAATACGATACTGGCAAGTCAGTCCAAAGAACACCACGCCGATCTCCACTGAATTAGTCTGGCAAATCTGCAGTAACAGTTACCATATGTAACTGCGTTACAACACATAGTATCGAACGGGGATATAATCAAATCTAATAAATTGTTATAGTAGTTTCTCACCATGTTGCATTGATATAAATCACAAAAATTCAAGAAGTTGACGAGGCGCCTAGTAAGGTTCAAATGGCGCCCAGAGTCGTAAAATTCATGCAGTTCACTAATGTTGAAGTAACCAATGTAGATTGCCTCATTTAGTTCAGAAGACTCTTTGATTAATCCAAAAAATTCGTCTATTCGTCATATGTAGTTTTAGGTGGAATATACACTGTGGAGATTAGAAGAGGCTTGCATTTATTTGGTGTCACTCTAACGCAGAGGAAGTCAATCTTCTCAACTGGACATGCTTATTCACAGATCTCAGATTTTAAAATGTCATTATTGATAGTTATCATCAACCGCCACCACGGGTTATACGATCCTTATGATATGCTACCAAATTAGACGGAAAAAGCTCTTCATTATTATAACCTTACTTCAGCCAGGTTTCAGTTGATATTATGGTCAGTATCTAATGCGTTTTAATAGGAGAGGTGTGTTTTTGAGTTCAGTGCTCGACAGTTTTGGTAGTAAATTGAGAGGTTACTGGTTGCTCAAGAAGAGCCACCGGATGAGCTGATTAGTTTTTTTAGTAATGAGGGGAAATCCATTTTTAAATCTAATGGTTAGATTCAGTTCCCCAGAATCCATACGGTGTTTGAGTTACTGGCGCAGTCTCGTGAGGTGTTTCTTTCGCATATACCCTTATATCCATCAATACCAGGATACCACGGTAAAATCGAAATAACAATTATTATTCACATCCATTTTTGCGGTTAATTTTTGTTTCTTTTGAAGATAATTCGCCAAAATCATATATTTTTGAAAACGTTTTTTTTTGAGAATTTTTAGAATTCGGTAGACATATCAGAATTGTAACGTTTCTACAAGGTGTTTCGTGGTAACCTAGTATTTTGTTCTCTGTGATTGGTGGAATTCATACCCTACCATATGTGGATATGAAGTCATAACGATTCAGTTGACTGGAATCGTCTTCTTATCCTTTCAGTGAACTAGAAAGGAAAGAGCATATTTACAGGTGGTAATTAGGTTCAGAACTTCGAAGAGAAATGCATATCACATTACGAGTTGGTGGACTTGATTATAGTAAGAGTATCACCGGCAAGTCAAGTTTCAAAGATACCAGAAACCAAGTGAAACCATGATAATAATAATAACAATAATGATAAACGTCTCTATTATTCTCATGCCGAAATTTTACAAAAAAAAATCAAAACAGAAAATTTACTACAATTTGCATGAAAATGAAAGGCGAACTTCAATTTTTATAGTGACAAGCCACTATTAATTGCTTTTCCACTTAACCTTGAACAGTCGCTACGGTTGCTACGTATAGTTGATCACATCTAAAAATCTCTAAAAAGCTAAATTGGAATAGGACGAGGTCACTCTCACCAGAAAAAGTATTTTATTGTGAGGTTTGTTAATATTTTTCAATTCCGAACGAAACCGCTGCATTCCAGCTTTTTTACTATATTCCAGTAACGAGTTATAAACCCTACAGATCTGATAACTTAAGTTACGTCTGAAAAATTCAAGTCTGAAACTAGGTGGTGTTAGTAATTCCTCATTCCTCACATTGAGATTGTGTACATCGGTTCTGTAAGTGATTTTTTTATACAGGTAAATAGGTGTTTTATTTACAATCACTTTATGAAAAAGCGCTACAGCATGCAAGGTTCTCTTGTTCTGCATATTCAACCAGCCGATATCATGTTATTTATGTGAAATTCGTTGTCTCCTCCTAATGCCATAGACAAGACGCAAGCAACAGTTCTGAACTTTCTGAATTTTTGCCTTATACTGGCTATATAAAAAGGAATTATATAGCACATCTGCATAGGTGAAGTTTGACAGTACAAGGGCCTCGCATAGTGTAGCTTTCAATCTCAATGGAAAAAAATCCCTCTGACTATAGATACTTCTCAACACGAAATATAAACGCTGCAAAATATTATAAATATGCTTTTCAAATTTTAATTCAGCATCGAGTATGACACCCAAACTTTTCACCTCTTCAACTATTTCAAGACGCTCGTAATCTATATTTAAAACAGCAGATGATCATAGTTGAATCAGCTGCAACAGAATATACAACCAGTTATTTGGGAAATTCAAGTTTTTTTTGAATTTCCTTGTCGTGTAGTGGCTGCATTCACCACAGATTCCAATCGAGCCACTAAGAAAGGTTGAACTAACTGATACACTGATCTGAAGTGAGTGCAAAACCCGCCTCTTCACTTAGTCTGATAGGATGAATCATGCAGATGAATATATATCATCTGGAGATTCTACACAAGATTAAAGTCGAGTGCAGCTGTTCATGTACTTATAAAACAACTCGCATCTCGCGGGTGTTTATTAAAATTTCTGGTATTTCCTCAATCTGAAAAATTCCAACACCACGCACGTACATGTGCAATTAATATAAATAACAAATGAGATAACACGAAATAGTCGTTGAAAGGCTATTTCTCAGCTATTAATTGTAAAACTATCCCCTTGATGAATTAATAGTGGAGAATATGTTAAACGAAGCTGGTAATCAAATACCGCAAAACGCAGTTATATGAGTTTGCCATATCTCTCTGTCCATCAACAACATTGAAGCGATAACTTTTCGAGCTTATAATTGATCAATATGCTATGAACATGCGAGGTTCATCTAAAATTCATAGAGAAGTAACTTTAATGATGTGCGGTTCGAATTCATAGGAAATAACAAGTTAGTTTGGTTTAGAATACACAAACCGTTTTGAAATATGGATAGCTGGCTTGTTTTGATTATCTCCATCAACTCAAACCTCAAACTGTGTTGTGCTTTCACTTTGGGCTCTGAAATATGACAAACAGTTCATCAAGGTATTCATTGATAAACACCTACTACAAAATGGCGCTACATTTAATAATTACCTACATACAAACACATCAATATCAATATTTCTAGGAATATACCTTTTTCTCTGTTATATGGCAATCCCAACATCCCGATGAGGTTTGATAGGGTTGATAGAAGACAAAAATGTCAGTCCAACGTCGATGTGTGCAGACAATTATCAAATGTTCCGCCATTTTGTAGTAGGTAAAAATGTTGACTTCATATTCTAGGGTTGTAAAGTATTCGTCAGGAGCTTCAAAATGTTGTATCACAAGACTCTCCTTTCCTTGTTTTTTCGCAAATGTCACCCAGTCGCCATCTTTGAATTTTCAGTGTCAGTTTTACTCCAAAATATAGTATTCATGGATCGATTTCATCATCCTAAGTTTTAATATTCTGAGCTGACCCGCTTGAAAAATAAAAGGGGGTGACATTAAAGAAATGCACTGTATAACTAAAGGTTCGTTAGAGACAATTAACAGATATACAAGTATTTACACTATTTTGATTCCAACAGATCCAATCTCAATAGAATATTTGGAGTTCATCAATGATTTGCATATCATAACCAGACCAGAATATCCTTGTATTATCAGAAAATTAGTTGAGATTTCAAAATGTATTCTTTGAACCTTATTCAAATGAATTGGCTAATTTCGAAGTTGAAGTGGATATACTCATAATTTTTGGAGAAGAAAGAATTTTTTATTTCGTACAGAAAATTATAGCAATTATTGCAGAGCCCTTCCGTTCAAAAAGTCATCATCAAAACAAGAAAATACTCGAATTATTGACATTCACGAAAAGCAAACATAAAAACTTAACTAGAAAAAAATATTATTTGTGAAAGATTCGAAAACAACAACGGATTTCGTTTCAGAAACCTTAACGATGAGTATTTTGATAAATAATATCAGTTCTTGTATTTTTTGGATAGACAAATTTGATATATAGAAAAAGTTGCTGTTTAATTGAACGTTCTATTCATAAGGAACTGTTTTTGAATCATCGCAGCAATTTATCGGGATAGATTGAAAACCTGCCCTTCTATACTTGTATAGATTCCAATATTAATTCCTATTTATTCAGATTGAGGTAGGTTAAGAAACCAAGAAAACTCGAAGAAAAAATAACACTTAGTGTTTGACTTATATACTGTATACCATATAAATCTCTAAAATGATATTTTGAAGGTGATGGCATGTAGATAATGGATCATGCCACAATATACAGAGAATTATGCAAGAGCTACCTCCGGAATATGATTTTGATTTGCTCTGCACGAATGGACGTACTTGGAAATTCCAAGCCCACTGAGAAATCAAACAGAATTTGAGAGTAGTTAATTTATATTCGAGATGGTCTGTTCTCCATTGGATACATGAACCTTCAACCATTCTAGACTTTTGAAAGAATGATTGCAAGCATAAAACGTCCTAGACTCATGAAAAAATATCTTGCTCTGCAAACCAGGCCTCCACAATCAGATCTTGTTTGAAAAAAAACTCACAACTTTTCTCAGTCGAGAAAATACATTATAGTTTGATAGAGCCAGATCTGGTAAAAAGGAGTGGGTTCGAGTAATTCGAACCCAAAGCACGAATTGTTTGCATGGTATTATGATAAAAACAAAATGCATGGAGCACCCTTTTTGCGTCTCATTTCCATATTTCTTCTTGTAGAGTGCATAGTGACCAACGTCGAATAGTTTTGTTTATTGTTTGTTAGAAAATGATGATAGATATAAAGTCAGTATTTATGCTGGTACATAAGGTACAGAGTGTGTACAGAAATAGCACCTAAGTGTACCTATGTGACACTTTTAATGTGCTACAAAGTATTATTAATTAATACAAAATTTCAGTTCTGTAGAGGGTGAGGAAACATATTAGTGGTAGTGTATCTATTGGTGTTCTAATATTTTGATAAATTCAAAGTTATTTCAGAAGATACAATTTTGAGTGTCTTGAGAGTGTTTTTATAATAATTAATATGTTTCATCGTTAGGAGTAGGATAAAACATAGGTACCTAGTGTGTAAGTTAAAAAGCAATGACATACAATTTTATTGAATTTTATTTCAATATATTTCATATGAACCCTGGGTATATAATCGTGAAATGTTTTGTGTTTGTATACAAATATAAATAAACTATGAAAGTATAATGTTCGAATATTACTGAGATTCTCTGAATATATGAGATTATTGTGATATGTTTTTTTCAAGATCATTTTCAGGATCTAGTTCAGTAACAATAGTGATTCCCACTTATTGTTTTAACCTTTTCCAGACAATCAATGAAGAATAACTTTCGATAATCCCAAAAACTGGACGATAACACGGCTAAATAAGTTTGAATCTTCCTTATTGCTATAGAATTCGAATTTATCTGATGAAATATTGTGGGAGACACAACCAGAGGCCATGCTTCAATTGCACATGATTGGTTACTGGTATATTATGGTGAACCCATATTATGTCGTGAGAATCAACCCACTATTAACGATATATACATATAACAACAGAGTGTTTGCTTATTTTTACATATTAATTTTTTGTTGGGAATTGCGATATTTATATTGATGCAGGAAAAATGTTGTTCCTCAAATATTTTGTCCTGGTTTGCAATTTAATGCTGCGAAGACCTTGGCATGTCTCTTCTCAAGAAAAGCCGATCCATCATCATTCAATATTCAGATGTCAGGAGTAACTATTACTACAAAATCAAGTATCTCAACGCTAGGAATTATGATTAGTAATAAACTTCCATAGGAAAACCATGTGAAATCGATCGCTCAAGGTACTTGCCAGAAAATTGCATTTCTATTTCTTGCGAAAAACTATTCACTTTATCGTCTGCTTCTAATGATCTATAAGGCTCAGATACGACTTGTCATGGAATAAAGTTCTCATGTGTTGAGTTCGGCACCAAAACATTCATTGAGGCTTCTCGATTCTATTCAAAGAAAGACAATCCGTCTTGTTGGTGATTCTCCGCTCACAGACTCGCTCACTTCATTGAAACATCGTAGAAGGGTCGGAGACCTGTCTTTCTTCTATAGATACCTTCACGGTCGATGCTCTTCCGAACTGTTATCAATCGTTTTCCCCTTGGCAATATCTACACGGATGACTCGACGAGTACAGAATTCCCCTTTGTTGTGAATTTGAAAACCTGTCGAACCTCTCTTGCTGAGGGATCTCTTTTCAATGAAACATCTGAGCTTTGGAATTCATTGCCAAAAGAAGTTTTTCCCGATGAGGCTTACAAATTTCAGAAATTCAAAGTGAATGTTAATTCGTATCTCCTGTCCCTTGATTCACGCGGTGTTCTTTGAACATTACAGGGCTACCCTTTTGTGTGAATCTGCATAAAAAAAAAGAAAAACTGTTGCAACCAAATACGTTTTCCTTATTAAAAATGATAATTTTCAAAACAAGATCCCATTTGCCAACTCCTAACCATTAATTCACCCACCACGAACATATAATGAATGGTGTCAATTAAAGGTGGATTTAACGTGTGGAATATAACCCCCAATATGGATAGCGGAGGACCGACTATCTCATCCTCCCATCGCTGGTTATGTTTATTACCGCACTCGGTGAGCACCGAACAAAGCAGATTGAGATCTCGATGTCCGCCTCTTTATAGCTATGACAATCTAATCATTTTTATAATAACAACTTGTAAAACATGAACATGATTGTTTCTGAGAAGAGAACGAAGCTGCTATTATCACCTAACCCATATCGATTTATAATAAACATCGGATCACTTCATATTTATCCGATATTTACAAAAGTTAATAAACTTATGGGTACAATCCAGCTAGTCAGGTTGACTGACAGTAGTTCGATATCTGAAGTCAACCTCATGCAGAGAAAGACCGCGTCGAAAGCCAATAAAACTGCAGCAAAATAGCAATTCATAACTCGCAGGCAATCTATCATTGAGCACAAGATATATTGAGGATATGCCGTCCTTCGGAGAAGACGTGAAGCCGGCGGTCCCGAGTCCTTAGTTATTGGGCATGTAAATAAAAGATCCCTACCTCTGGTTGGAATACCAGAGGGTTCGGCAAAATTTCCGGTTGGGGGAAGAGTGCACACCAGATTGGTGAATGGCCTTAAATGAAGAATCGAAAAAAAAATTGAATACTCGAGTGAACCCCAATGATATATTATTATATACATATTTGTAATATAGACGTCAAATAGGAGTTTGAGTCAGTGACAAATTGTTCTGTGAAGGTTTCGTTTGGTAAATTATGAGATAGTGTGTGCTTTATAATACAATTTTACGGACTGAAATATATATCACAACGTAATAGTTACCTCGCAACTCTCACTCCTTTGATCTCTGCTCACGTAAAATCGATAGTTCAGGCAAAATGTGCTGTCACTTTGTGTCCTTTGACGTGACATTTTCCCCTCGACCTGGTAGTGATGGTTTTGTGAGTTTGAATTTTCCTCCTTGATTTCCCGCTTTCATAAAATAATTCATGGGTTTGAATGATAACTATTTAGGAAAAAATAACTTTGATCATAAGGTGACCATAATGAAGAAAAAAATTGAGACAAATTCGAATTTCATGCATATTCCCTATCAAAAAATTATCGGTTATAACTGCACGAGTGCATAAAAATTACCGATAATTTTGCAAGAAAGCGTGATATCTAAAAATTGCAAGAGTTTGTTTCCATATTTTGGCGAAAGTGTCCGTGTCCGAAGGACTAGGGCTCTTTTACAAAATATGAAAATAACCGAATGCAAGTTGTATAAGATATCACGCTTGAATGCAAAATTATCTGTTGATTATCATGCACGAATTTAATTCATAGGAATATTTCACGAATAAAGAAATTCTCAAGGAAATGTTATTTCTTGTTCATTTATACTTTCCTCTATAGATTGTATGGAGTACTCACCTAAACGCGAAATGTTTTTTTATTTTTGCAGTCTATCTGACATTTATTTGTGTTGTTTACTGACGTCTAGCGATACGGTTTCAAATGTGTTGTTATGGTGACTTGATACAATGCAATTACCGCTGTAAGTTTTCGATAATTGCATTTCTCCTATGGGACATTTTATATATGAGGGAAATATTCACAGAAAGTTTCACCTGCTCGACCAACACCCATTTTTTCTCTCTCAAACCATTTGAAATTTCACGAAAACAACAAATCAACTGTCATACCCGCGAGGCGTTCTCCCTCTTCACAACTATCAGTCTTCGTCTACCCTTCTTGTGATTGATTAACCCTTCCCAATTATATTACCCCGACAGAAACTTCTATAATTGCCCTTTATAAATTTCGTAGGCGTATCGGAAACGTATCGTCCGAAATATAAATTGGATCCGTCCAATTTATGAATATAATTAGCGTGTAATTAAGAAAGCTGGACGGAGTGTGACTTTTTTATGGGCTCCGAGGAAAAATCGCCGGGGCTAGCCATAAATCCGACCCACTCTCATTGTTGTTGGAAGTTTTGACCCGAGAAGACGACGGCAACGCTATGACTTGTGCTTGATTCTTGATTGCGATTTATAACTCGATCTCTGAGGAACATGGGCGTAGGAACGGTGCTGATTGCGACTAATTGATGAAAAAACGACTTGCCAGCAATCGAACGATATTCATTGGAGTAGCGTGCGGCTTGGGAAGTTATATTGTCCACAATCATCGAAAAAAGTGATCATTTTCAATGTTGAAAATGATCACTGAAAGTACTGAAAGTATGTACTTTCAGGTTAGAAATTGATTTATTGTACATTCAGATCGAAAATGTGGTCGGAAGAACACACACTATCAGTTATAATCCAAAACTCAGATACCCACCACCATGATTCAATATTACAAAATGATGTCGGTATACCTCAAGGATCGGTTATGAGACCTATGTAATTTATATTATATATTTATATCATGGCATCTGTTTTACAAAATTCCTTTGTCGACCTGCACGCAAATGATTCGTCCCTTTTGTTCGACTCTGATTAATCATCTGAATTTTAAAATCGAATCAAAATAAATATGTTCCAATTCACCTCACTCGGCAAGGAGTTCCAAAGTTCAGCTGTTCTATTAAAAAAGATCCATGAGCAAGAGAGGTTCGACAGGTCCCCAAGCTCGCAACAAAGTGATGGGAATCAGTCAGGTCATCCGTGTTGATACTATCAAAGGTGGAACGATTGAAGAATTCATGTTGTTGATAATCTCCAGTTCCAAACACATGCAATAAACTTTGTTATTTATCTGGTCAAGTTAGACAATTGAAATGACAAAAGTTTCGATAGAGCCAAATTTTGGTAGAGACCTTGGGTTTACCATGAAGAATAAAAATCTGAAAGTCCTTATCAATTCAATGAGTGCTACGAACGACGAGCTGTTGAAACCCGTTTCGAAGAGAATTTTGCACACATGAAACAGAAGGGTAGAAAAAAACAGTGTCGCCCAACACGCTTCAGACAATGACCACAAAAGTGATGAGAGCAATTTCAAAGTGATCAAGCATATGCATAACACAAGACTACCCGATGCATGTGAGAGTCTAGAAATATCGAAATGTAAGAACACCATGAATGGGGACAAGGGACCTATCCTTTTCAGCCCGCTTTTCAATATATTATTCATTATCGAGAAATTAATTAGAATAATCAACAGTAAGAAACAAATTCTATATCAGACCAAAAAACTTCAGGTTAATTCTAGCTTCAGATTTAGTATTAATTTTCTTCCCCTGGAGATGCTAACCTTGTTGGCGAAACGCGCGCCGAGTGCAAAAATATCAGTTTGGTGTTAGGGTGATTAATCTCTAAGAAAAGATTCAACAAAAATCTTCCCCATTTTTTTTTTCATACAGTAAAAAATTACCAGAATCATATTAGTAGGAAGGTTAAAATCTACAACTTTGGTCTGAGGTATTTGAGGTCGAGTAAAATCCATTTTCTGAACACCCATGTAGATATAAAAGTTCATTAAACAGAGGAATGAGCACTTTTGATAAAGCAGACTTTTTCGTCAGGTATAACATTTTTCATATATTCAAAAATGAACTCCTTTTCCTCATGCGACCTCAATCGGGGCATATTTTTCCGAGTTCTTTGGTTTATTAACAATCATTCGAAAATATCATCACCTAACCACAATCAGCTTGGAGAGTTACCAATTGTTCACACAGAAGAAAGCAAGGTGGTAAAAGCATCTCCAACCTCGTCTTCTTCCATTTGAAACGTCATTCTGCTCATTAGAAGTAATGTGTTCAGGTCCCCCTTAACGTATACACACCGCAATGCATCAGTTATACAAAACGAGCTATTTGACACGAAATCACAGTTATTACTCAAAGCCGCGGTTCCAAAAGGACAGGAAATATATAGATACGCAATTTCTTCTTTGAAAACACTAAACCTCTTCAATAACTACGGCATTAGTTTCCAGAAATAGTACGCTACCGTTTTATTACCCATCTTCTCGAATACAAGATCCAGCGCACTCCATTGCTCAAGGCCAGTCTTTTTTTATTGCCGTTGATATGTCAGTTCGTAACCCAAACGCTGACTATTTGCAGTAATCCCCATAAATCATAATTGAGATATGATAATGATTGGCCTGCCAAACACATCCATTAAAACGAAGCAAAAATGTGAAACATATTTCAACCTTTACGTAGGCAATTGACATTTACAAAGAATGACAATTTCCCAAAAATTGTTCATGGTGTTGAAATTCAAATAAAAAACACAGAAACATTCATTAAGAAAATATTCAAATATGTCAATCAAATTTTCATCACTTTGGAACGGCTTGTTCGATCCTCAACAGGTTGAAAATTAAAACATATAAACTACTTGTAATTGATATATATTATTTCTGCACCTACTCATGAAGTATATATATGTATTGATGAAAGTGAATATTTTCCCATACAAAACAAAATTTATAAACTTTAATTGGTCAATTGACCGGTAAATTTTCAGCTGATTCAAGACAGACGCATTAAATTAATATAAGAACGATGATAAAAGCAAACCAGTGTTGAATTAAAAACTCGAGTTCCTTCCAAACGATGACACAATTTGGAAAAAGATGACGTCATTGGTGTGTATTCTCTCTTCGCATATTCTTCATTTGAAGTCGATATCTTGCCCCGTTAGAAAGTGTGAAGGGAAAGGTAGAACTATGTTTATGGTGGAAGTGATTCAACATTCTTTTGATTTTTTTTTCAATTCGACTCAATATACATCTCTTTCAGTATTGAATGGTATCATTTTGGGAAGTTCATTTCAAAATTGTTCGAATTACGGATTCAAATCAAATTATAGATGCTTGACTCCAGATACGTTGATTGAATCCAATTATGAAATACTGTACAGAAACTGGTAATTTTGACAGATTTGAAAAGACTATGAAATAATGGCCAAGGACATATTTCTCGAATCAGATTTAAAGTTATCCCCCAAAATACATATCAAAAGCAAGGGTTTATAATAAGGAGCTCATAAAAAATCGGGTCATATTGTTAATAATCGTTCTTTCTCCGCTTCAATGTATGATATGTATATACTAGATGAAAAAATACATATTCGTCAGCCGTTTTCAGACCCACAGCATTGAGAAACTCTTCCAGGGCGGTCTGACAGGGTAAGACGTTCGTGTCAATGAAAAGTGAATAAATTGAGTTTTTTGTGATATTTCGAAAGTACTATGTATCGTGGGAAGTTATTACTTGAAAACTTGAACACACATCTTTTGAAAAAATGGTTTTTCAAGATGAATATTTTGCCGAATGTTCTCCAGATCATTTTTATTTTTCACGAAATATTAAATGATGTACTGAAATCTCAGTGAAAAATTGATGTTTCTCAATAAGATGGTAATATTGGGATAGGTGATTTATGGAGGCCATTCGCAGATCATCCAACATCCTCATTAACATCCTAGATAATTTGGATAAACGTAGTACGCATTCTCTATTATTAATTTTTACCAGGGGCGTACTTTTATATTTAGCCTGGTTCATATTTTTTTTCCTCATTTGACGTGCAGTTTCCGCATAAAGTAATAAAATGTATTCATTTACAGAATATAAAATTTCATTTGGAGGACCCTACAAATGAAAATTAAAAATTCTGATAGGTTTGAACCGAACCATAGTTTTAATTGATTCAATATGTTGCGAAAGATGATAGAGTCGCGCAACACCTTCATGAAATGAACTTCTCATTGAATTATAGTGGAGTAAAAACGCGCTTGAAAGACGCTTTTATCACGAAATAAAAAAAATTAGGTAGAACAAAACAAGGGATGTAAAGCGTTTTTAGGAATGTTACTGGCTATTACAAATCGATATTTACGACATCGCCAGCTGGGACTGACTCTTTTTATAGCGGAAAATGTGGGAAAATATGAAAAATACAAAAAACGTAATTTTTCAGATATAACTCGTGATAAGTCGCAAACTTTTAGACATATCAAAATGAACTTTTTTTTTATTCGAAAGTAGAAAGATCACCGCTGGTGTCAGTGCAGCCGAATTTTCGAAAACTTACTCTTATTCTCCCCAAAAAAACATTGGAAATTCTCATATTTATTTTTTGTGCATTGATGTCTTGAGCAATCGAAAAACTTTTTATTTTTTGGTATTTTCACATACTTCCTGCGAGTAAATTGGAGAAAAAACAACAGAAGTTTTTTAAAAACATTGTCATAGGTTGGGGTCAATAGGACACGTGATAACCGCACCAAAATTAAAATCTTGTGTCTCCCGCTTGCACTTTACCCGGAAGATAAGCGCGCGCAACACGAAATGTGAAAACTCGTTAATGTTTGGGATCTTAATATGATGTGATGTTTATTGTTAGTGAGCAGAATCAACAAGAGTAAAAACAGGTTTTATCTATAGTGTCACCATTAAAGTGCACACCATATGGAAAACTTTTTTTGCGAAAAGTTTCAATTAAGTTTTCCTTCGGCACTTGTTTGTGCTTCAAATTTAACGTAAAATGATGCGGTCAACTGCGACCCACTGACGTTCAGTGTTTGTCAAATTCAACTTTTTTTTTTATTGAAAAAGTGCATTTCTAGATCGAATTTAACGAAAAGTTACTTGAAATAGTTGTGTCTACGGCAATATTATATCCATATGCCTTTAGTTGCCTCTGATTTTTCGAAATCAAAGGTTTGTTTAAGAAAATAGCCAAGTGATTGAAACTTTGCACCAGTCATGTTGAAATTTTTATAGCAAATTTTTAATTTCTCTCTAAAAATGTCCTTATAAGTAAAAATGTATCAAAAAAGTTGAACTCCATGATGAGTTTGTTATTAACCGAACTTGTTTTTAAAAATAAAGGGGACATCTGTCAAAAATAGGCAAAAGGTTAACTTTATTCTAGTTGCATAAAATTTGACATATGGATATAAAATTGCCGTAGACACAACTCTTTCAAATAACTTTTTGTTGAATTCGATCTAGAAATGCACTTTATCAATTTTAAAAAAAAAAAGGTGAATTTGACAAACACTGAACGTCAGTGGGTCGCAGTTGGCCGCATCATTTCACGTTGAATTCAAAGCACAAACAAGTGCCGAAGTAAACTTCATTGAAACTTTTTGAAAAGAGAGTTTCCCATATGGTACGCACTTTAATGGTGACACTGTATATGTATTTAATTGTGCTAGTCTTGTGTGGGTAGTTACCCCATTAATTACATTATCATATACGTTTTTGAAATAGTATGTTGAAATTTTCTATTAGCTACAAAATGGAGTGCATTATATGTTGAGAATCTGTTGAAAATCAGGATGAATCAGGTTTGCAAAACCCTACAAAACAGGGTCTACAAACTATAGTTGGTACCGCAGAGAAAAGAAGAGATATTTAGGAAAGAAAGACATTTCAATTGGAAGTGAAAGAGTGAAATATTATCAGAGTTGTAGAAAAGCATACACTAGTGTCCAAAATGTTGGTTTACCAAATTCCTACATCCTAGGACGACCCCTAATATTCCTGCTCAAATCACCAGTATAAGGGGTCTGTATCAGTTTGTTTCAAATTGTCACGATCGTTTGAATTTTTTTCTCGAAAGTCCTGTAAATCGTAATACAAATGAGACATATACTTAACAATTTAAATAATAGGTGATGTTGATATATTCCACTATCCGCTATTTGGTATTAGACCTTCCGTCACCAATGCAGTGGAGTGATCAGTTCTTGTATTTTTTTTTTGATAATAAGATTCGTGTTATATAGGAAGTTGCTGACTAATTGGATGTGTCCTGTTCATAAGGAATTGTTCTTTAATTATTGCAGCATTTTTTTGGGGTAGATCTGAAGTCTACCCATGTACATTCAAATAGATCCCAATATCAGATCTTCTATCACCGATGTAGTGGAGCTACTCACTTTCTACAGTGTTGCCAAATCTTGGGATCAACAACGTCGATAACATGTTGTGGGTACGAGAGCGTTCTAATATAATTATATACTATATACATATATATTTTACACGCCCTCTGAATTGAAATCCTCGAACTAAATCTGTATATAAAATCATGTTCTACCGACTTTCCGGACCCATTTTTCATTTTTTCCCTCCATGCTGAAAGTACTCAAAAATGGTCGGGGATATCGAAAATGCCCATGAACCTTCTCAGACCCGGAGCCGGGGGTAGTGTATGACGTTTTGGGTCTGTGTACGCGGTTAAATAAATCTATATATATATATATATATATATATATATATATATATATATATATATATATATATATATGATCGGTTAGGCTTCCGCAGTTAGAAATGTGCTGGCTGGAACTTCCGGTTGATCCGCGCCTGGAAAGATTTACTTGTCTACGTTTCGGCTCCCAAACGAAGACAAGTAAATCTTTCCAGACGCGGATCAACCGGAAGTTCCAGCCAGCATATATATAGCTAGTATTCGATAAAAGATACTTTTTCTGAAAATGCACGGAATATTGATTGTTCTTTTTGGGATTCTTTATCGGTAGGCCATGCTGGTATATTCTGTAACCCCCGAAATGGTTTTTGATCTGATCTTCAACATGTCTGCACAGTTTTACTTCTCGAGAATGAATGACTTCCTCAGGGTTTTCCTTGTACATAACTTTTTCACCAGAAAGTTTCGACCTCCATTAATTTCGTTAGATACTATCATCCACAGCAGGTGTGTAACTTCTAACGAGATCCAAACTGATTGATTGTTCACCGATCATTAATAATATTCGGACTTGCCCACGACTTTCCCTAATTCAAAGTAATACGATAGCCGAAAGTGCAACCCAAAAGCGCACGCCTGTTGAATACCCCTGGCAGCCCAATCAAAAATCGCCCATCAAACATCTTCGCAGGATATAAAGTTACCATATGGCAGATGGCCCACCGGAGGTACCTGATCCAATCAAAAAGTTCCGAAGCTTTATTGGGGTATCAGGTAGAACTGAGCGCCCGCTTTTGTTTGCATTACTTTAATTAACATTTTAATTAGCTGTGATAAATGGCACCTCACGAATTTCATCTTCCAGTTTTCCCTTGAAGATCTCTCATGAAATTGAAATCGGCCTAATGAATCCGTCTGAGAT
This sequence comes from Zygogramma bicolorata, assembly GCA_032362365.1. NCBI lineage: Eukaryota > Metazoa > Arthropoda > Insecta > Coleoptera > Chrysomelidae > Zygogramma > Zygogramma bicolorata. Next base: position 113,056 of record JAVJAQ010006001.1, on the reverse strand, counting down.
AATTAACTGAGGAATTTCAGAGGTGGATGAATTAAGTACTTCATTGCCAATTTGGTATTTGTGAGTTTTCGGAAGGGGAGAGTTGCAAATAGGAATAGGATAGATATTACATACCGAAGCGAAAAGTTTGATGAATTTTTAATCTCCCTGAATACAGTACAGAACTAATTCAAAATATGAAAATCAATAAAGTATACATTTCAAGCTATTAATTATTAAAGTATCGATAACTTACGTAATTCGGTCTCCTCTACAAAAAAAACAACATGCAAATTTCGGTGGTCACGTCTGTTTTCGGAGATACGAGTCCATTTTGTTGTGAAACTTCACAATTTTTCACATGAAATTTCTGTTGTTGTGTAACACAGTCCTTTTTATCATAACACCAAACACAACCTCATTCAGAAACAGTTATTTTTGTGGGGAGAATGAAGCATGATGATTTATTTTTTTGGTCTCTTGAAACAATACTAGTTTTCTGCTCGGAAATTTTGATAACAATTGAATAAGGACGTGTGTGGTATTTTGATGAAAATGGACACCTTTTGTGTGTTTTCAAAGACAAAAATATGATGTGAAAAATCGAGAAGTTTAACAACAAAATGAACCTGTATTTGAAGGAATAGACGTGCCCGCCAACAACTGCATTTGGATTCTTTGTTTCAACGATTTTTCATATTTTTTTTTAGTTATATTGGATTTTTCTCTTTCAACACTTTTATTTCTACATTATTCCAATATCTCTCTCTTTGTATTCACATTCCTGATTATTTTGATTATAAAAAGTTAGTTCTCTGACATATTCATTGGAATTATCTCTTTTAGATTTGGGTGCCTAACTTCGATTCAGCTTAATTTAATCATTGGACCAGTTTCCATTCTTACTATCTCTGCTGATTCGTTTTGAAAATTCAAACTTTCTTTATAACATTATCATTTCACTACAATTCAATTTGAATTCGTATTCAATTGTTTGGATTTAGATTATCGACCTTATGAGTTTTTCGATAGGAGGAAGTATATAGACAAGTAATGTTCAACCTAATACCATTCATATTTCGACTCCGGTACATTTTTCAAGGATATCAAAAATTGATTGAAATTTACAAAGTTACCATTTCTCAACATGGTGGCACCACATACTTAAAGTTCACAGCAACATATTCCTACAAAAACATCTGAATACTCATTGCACCAAAATAAAACATGTTCTATTTCCGACAACTCGAACAAACTGCACGACTTACATGCAACTTTCTTGAGTTGATTTCAGGTGTGGGAATTAGAGAAAACAAAATCCCCAATCCCAAAACATTCCATCATTTGATACATACGATTTTTATTGGAGCTTTTTGAATAATCGGATGATACTTGGCCGAAAGTTGAGAGCGATTTCATGCATCTGGCCTTGCAGTGTTGTTCCAACCAGGGGCGTAGATGAGATTTTTTCACAGCGGGGTACTTGGTAACGGAAATCTGATTATAATTTGGGGGTTGCCCACTAGTAGTTACAAGTCTGATCGTATTTTTTTGCACTAGGTACCTTAATCGAATGAATACAAAATCGTGATATTAGGTTGAAATTACATTGAAGCAGTTTCCTCATATGAGAATATGCAAAATGAATAAACGACATAACAGTTATCAGTTATTTGAACGAATAAATCAAGGTGAATATTATCGATAAAGCATAAAATAATAACGAAGACATATTATATCATTCAGAAACTCTTGATCAGATCTAATCAACGAATTATCAGGAATCTCAGTGACTAGATTATAGAAGTGAATTCATGAACTTCAGAATGCGGGACAATTTTTGTTCAATGAAAAGGCAACAAATTATTCTATTTCTGACCTCAAATTTATCAGACATGGTGACCGAATCGAAAAAACCGAACTTTTCATACCCAACCAATCTTATTTTAGGTGAAATCATGAGCTTCAAAATACGCGACAACGATTATTCAATGAAAAAAACACAATTCTATTATTACTAGCATCAAATCCATCAGAAATGGTGATCGAATTGAAAATGAAATTCTGAATTTTCAACCCACCCATCTGGAGTGTAATAATGAGCATCAATATACGGCACAACTTTTTTTGTATGAAAAAGCAGAATTTTTTTTCCTGACATCAAATTGATCAAAAATGTTTAACGAATCGAAAAAAACCATTTTAATCCTCAACCTCAACCGTTTAAAAACAAGACGACCTTAATTCAGTAATAAAATACTCAATTTCTGACATCAAATTCATTAAAAATGGTGAGCGCAGAGAAAAAAAATCCTTACTCAAGCTACATGTTCTGAAGTGGAATCATCAGCTTCGAAAAGGCAACTTTCCTTCAACGAAATAGCAGACAATTCTTTCATTTCTGACATTACATTTATCAGAAATGGTAACTGAATCGAGGAAAACACTCTTTCCATACTTAGCCTTCCTATTCTGAAGTGGGATCATTAGCTTTGAAATACAACAACTTTGATTTCATGAGAAAACTGTCAAATATATCAGAAATGGTAAATTCATCAGAAAAAAGAGAACCTCATTTCTCAGCCTACCTATTTTGGAGTGATAATGTTATAATTCAAGCTTGAAGCTTGAAGATTATGTAATTTTGATTTGAAATGGCCAATAATTGATGAAAATCCATACTACAAAAATAAATCAGTTTTGATTCTGACTAAAAATGGATTTGAAAACCCGCGACAAGTGTTTCGCTTAACCATTGCTTCCTCATGTAGGATAATAAATTACTATCCTATCATACGCTATTTGATTCCCCGTAGGTCGGACGTCATCTGTTAAAAAAAAGGCCGACGTTCTCTATAACAAAAGTCCGATATTCAACACTGATTTTATTGGTCCTAGTAAATTACATTGTATGGGAATGAACAGCGGTGTGTTATCCAATTCAATTGGATCATTCAATGAATATTTTGAATTGTTACCACTATTACTTTCCAAGCTATCAAGGACGTTGAGTTTTCAACCGTTTTGCTCTAAATGCTGTATTTTGAAACCATGTTTGAATTCATGACCCTATGTAATGAGATGAGAAGCATAATAAGAATTTGTTTTTCTATTGCGAAATATAGTTTTATGTCTTCTTATACGTGTGTTGAATGATCTTCTCGTTTGACCTATATAAAACATTGGATACGACCTGTATTCATGAATGAATCTCTGTGATTATTTCCAATATATATACCATGTTTATCTCTTCATTCTACTGCTTGAGGGAGCTATTGTATACCGAAACAGATGTCGCGGTTTTGTATACATATTGTCAGTGCGAATAGTACAGAAAACTGTGATATTTTAAAAAATGTAATCGGTTTTCAAGCGAATAAGATCGAACAGGGTGGTATCGTCCCCAGGTATCCCCCCTTATCTACGCTGATTGTTCGAACCATGAACGTTAATCCTATTATATGATTTGCATACGCGGCTACAATAAATTAGTATTACTCCATTATTCACGTCCCGCGCTACTGTAAACACCGTAAATCACAATTAGGAACTGCTGATTCTTCGCTACTCTTTACCTACTCTGGCGAAATGTTCGGAAAATTGTTGCGGATTCTCCAACTTCCATTGTTCCGATATCAACATTTCCGCTGGGTTCAGCGGGGTTGGTAGGGCGGACAGTTTGTGGAAAAAATCGACGAATAATGAGGTTGCTATTTCAGTGTCACTCAGATGAATACAGGGTGTTCCTTAAACACATGCAAATATTCAAGGGGGTAATTTTTAGACCCATTTTAAGAAAAAAACTTCCTATGGACGTATGTCCTAAATGCCTTAACTTTTGAGATACAGGGTGGCAAACTTTTCAAAAATAATCAGTTTTTTAATAATAACCGAGATAATTTTGTAGACATCTTTGGCATATTTGGTACATATGTTCCATGCCTCAAGGCGCATTTTCTGATGTAAAATTTTCTGAATTTTCTCTGCCAGTGGCGTACGAACGAGTTTTGAAATGTATATTTTTGACGAAAAAAATTCTACGCCACTGCTTTATCTTGAATTAAAAATTATTTTTAGAATCTCCATACATTTTTGAGCACATTCGATATGTTGGATTTTCTTTGTCCGACGCATGGTTTTCGCTCAAAAAATTAAAAATCACTTTACTTAAGGATTAATTCCTTAAAAATCTGATGCGGTATCGTGCATCGACTGAAAGCAAACTAAGAGATCAGATTTGTTGCAAAATAATTGAGGATCTGAAAGGTATTTGTTTGTTGTTAGATGCACTGTTCTCAATTAAAACTACGTCATAACGCAGCACCGCTTAATAATTTTTCGAAAACTTTGCCACCCTGTATCTCAAAAGTTGAGGCGTTTAGGACATACGTCCATAGAAAGTTTTTTTCTTAAAATGGGTCTGAAAATTACCTCCTTGAATATTAGCATGTGTTTAAGGAACACCCTGTATAATGCCTGGTTCATAGACTAATTTTAAATTTTTACTTTATCTTCCACTTTTATTTTGAGGAAGTTCTTCCAATGCTGATCAATGGAGGCGTTAATATGCAGAACGTTGCAGTGGAAGTGTAGTGTCCGAACTAGCAATTTCATATTCTATAATTGTTGCTAAAACGTTTCGGGGAAACAAATTATAAAACCTTATTATTCTCAGAAATGTTTCCAATGTGTTTATGAAAAACTATAAGTAGGAAATTTGCACCGTTTTATAAAACATTTTAGTCTTTATTTGTAAGGCTTTTGACAAACATTAAAAAATAATTTCATAAACATTTTGGCAGTTGGTATAAAATTTTTCGAAGACTCTTTAAGAATAGTTTTATAAAGACTCCCCTTACTGCACTTTTGCAACTTTTTCAAACGAAACTTATAAAAATATTTGAAACACAAAAAAGGGTTGAGAATGTTTTCTTGAAGGAGCAAGAAGTAATTTTGTACTGGATACAAGGAAAATATAAAAGATATGTCACCAACTATCTTCAAACACTAACAAATAGAACGGATGAAGCCATCTCAATAATTTCACTTCTGCTCTTTTGGAACTGTTGAGGACATTACTTGGGCTTCAAAGATTTATATTTTTACTGCCAATTGATTTTTATTGAGAAATATATAGCATATTATTAGCATAATCTAAGAGCGCCACTTATTTATTAATGTTTTTGGGAAAAATTATCTTATTATATATAATATAATATATTATCTTATAATATATGTACTTTTCAGCTGTAAATATCACTATAGGTGCCGTAATTCAATATTTTCAACTCATCTAATATCAGTATTCCGGATTTCTATCATTCTGAAATGGCGTCGTTCTATAAAATAATTTGGTATCAATAGCAAGCTTTTTAACGTATTTCAGCTACTATATTACCTCTATAAAGCTGTTAAGAAACACTACTATCTATCGGGATGTTCTGGCCAAGAAACTTCGATTATAAAGGGTGAATTTCGAAAGAGTTTCAAACTAAGGTTTGAGGGTATAAGTTTTCCTGTTTCTATCGAAGAAAATGGAAGCACTAGGTCACGTGGAAGATTTCGAAGTATTTTATTTTTTTCAATGATACGACATTATTGGGTATATCCCTAGTCAAATAAAACTGGCAAATTATACGACCAGAATTATTCATTTTATTTTACAAAATAGTCAACCTGAGACATTCACTCATTTATACCGAATAACCAAAAACTAATCTGGAAAAAATCTGTGGCTGCTGCGGAGCTTAAACTCACGACCTCCACTGAGGCAATATTATTGTCGATCACTATACACTCTACGGCACGGAGAGACTTGTTTTGAGAAGGAGTTGGGTGGTATAGGTGTGTTGACTTCATGTTATGTTCGAGACAACAGCAAGATGTCAGAATGTTCAGTCATAATGAAAATCTATCAGAAAAAGACTGAAGGATCACTGTCTTATGTGATGACGGTTTGGAGAATGAAACTTGCTGTGCAAAACAGTTCTGGGCGTAATTTTCCGGTATTGAAATTCATCACATCGATATTCCAATTTTTTCACATTTTTTCAGGAATAATTCATCATAAATATTGCATTATCAATATCTGTTTGGCTACACTAAGGGATTACTCTCAGAATCTCAATACACTTCTCAGTTGTGATTCGAAGATTTCAATTACACAATAATTTAAATATTTCCATTTTACTGTGAACACAATATTCATCAAGCATTATCAGAATAACTCGCATATCTATATACCAATATCCAATCTGATTTTTTTTATTCGATATTGTAACCAACGCTCCCAACCAATTGCGAATATTTTGGGATTTCGATGTTAAAAATAGGGTATATAAAAAATATGCAGACAATATTGAAATTTCTATGATGTTCAACTGATAATATTCACTATCACCTCATACGGTAACTCTGATTTTGGTGATAAGATATCATCAATATCGAACCCTACAAAATCCAGTTGAAATTCATTGTCAATATCGAACCAATGTTCATATTAAAATATTGTGTTATGAATAATATCGATTCATATTAGTTCAACGTCAAGTTTTCCACTTACGATACCTATATCAGAAATGGACTTATCTGAATTCGGAGTTCAGCCAATAGACTGCGGGCATGTGACGTCACATGACAACTGTTAATCAGCTTGCTGGACAAACGAATCGTATTTTCCTTAAACAACAATGGTGATTTAATGAGATTATAATTGCAATTCGGAGGAGATACAAAATGTTTTGAACATACCGTTGCCCATTTCAACTTTTCAGTACTTAAATCTGCACTTCTAGCTGCCTGAATCCACAATTCACGTCTCTGTTCAGCAGAAGGTTTGATATTTTTTCTATTATTGTCGAAAATAGAAGGGAATCGATGGAGTGAAACCCTATCTCTGTCCCTTCTACGTCCACATCTCACAATCGCTCAAAATTGAGGTATTATCGAGAAAAACTATTTTGAAATATGACACAAATGCACAATAAGCATTTGTAGATCCGTTTCTTTGTACAGCAGGTTGGATTTACAACTGTCTGTCAGATATGCCCGCGGTCTATATGATGTGCTAGTTGGGTAACTGTGCATTGAGGTTATATAATAATGTTTTCTGAGTTATGATCGTAGATTCCACGGTCGCGGACTATTATAGTCACTGTCAGCAGCGCGAGGGGTCGATGTGACGAGCATGTGTGGCGCGACTTCTTCGTCTGTGACATGCCCCAGTCTCGAGTTCAACCGCACCTTCTGCATTGTCCAGCATTGTTTTATGTTTTACTTCACACCGACAATGGGCCATTGTCGCGAGACTGATACCTTGCCAGGGATGGGCAGAAGTACTCGTGATTTCGTTCGAGTTGAGGAGATCTATCCCGCTGTACCGAACTGGCAGGAACGAAATACAGATTGTTACATCTTACAGTAGAATAGGATGGGGACCGTTGAATATGATTTCGATTGTTAAGTTGGCGGGAATTCGGTCTGAATGTTTGAGAAGCCCAATTTCTAAATTGGCGACGTTTCGAAACTTTATTGTTTCATCCTCAGGACTCCGGAGTATAAAAAGTACATATTCAATTTAATTCATTTATTACCTTCTTTGCCATATAAAATATGTTAGGTTCGTCAATATACAAAAACATAAAGAAAAGTAATTAATACAAATTACGCGATCGAGACGCTATCCATAAATATAAAAATGAAATTTACATAACTATACTCATAAATATAAAATTGCAAAATATACAAACTATATCAATTTTTACGCAGATGCACGTTTATACATATACTTATACACGAATATTCATCAAGTTTTTACCAAATCCAGAAATTCATCAATTGCATATATAGGATTATTGGTCAGGAGAGTTTTCACAATTTTTTGAATTTTGCGAAAGGCGTGTCGCTTATATTCCACGGCAGCAAGTAATAGTAGAACCTTCCAGCCCATTCTGGCGACCGCTTGTAAGATAGATTTCGAAAACTTTTCAACTATATCTTATTGTAATTTCTTGTCGAATAACTGTGGATATCCGAGTTTTTCTAGATTTTTTTGATGTTTTAATGAACGTATACTAATATATTCAATAAATAAATTCCCAGTACAGTATTTTATTTTCTTTGAAGACTGATCCACACGATTCGCGATATTCTAGATTGAAAATCAGTCGCATAATTCTTTTTTGATTAATACACGGCTTCATTCCGTTGCTTGACCCCATGTGATAATTATAAGTAATTGCCGAATGAGCGAGAGCATATTAAAATTGAGTAGCGATGCTTTGCTTAGGGTATATTTTGATCTGTAAATAGCATAAAAAGCATTGTTCAATTTTTTGCATACGTTGTTGATTTGAACAGAACAATTGAATTTTTCATCAATTATAGTGCCAAGACATTCATAGTACGCTTATAGGTATCTTAAAATCTTCTATTTCGAAAGGAATTTTTTCCAGCAGATGGCGTTGCCTTTTGGAGGTTTACGCCATCTGCACCAGTTTCAGGAATTTCTTCACTGGCCAACCGTTTCAATGAAAATTGCATGTATTTCGTTTTCTCTATGTTAATACATACATGTTCGAAACGATGAACTGTGTGAGTATTTATATTTCATGCCGAATTTATTGATTTCACCATTTTGGAACGCCACCCTTGATGTAATGAATCATCAATGCTGTTTTCTGTAGAGTGTTCGAAGCGTTTCATATTCAACGAATGTAATTTTACATAATTTATTTTGTTTTCATCAAGAAAACTACATTCACGTTTGAATATAAAACCTCCTCATCGTACCCATTTCAAAATGTGTCCATTACCAGTGACTTATGGATTATAACACACTAGTGTGTTATTTGATGGATTACTTGTCTAAAACGACATTAATAACTGTCATGTGTTGGATAAGACACGGTATGCCACTCATGTGTTATGTTTCCTGAGTCATTTGAGAATTTATATATCTTTTTCGCGTGACTTATTTTCAACGTACCACAAATATTTGTTTTTTCTACATTAAATTCAATTCACGTTCAAATATATAACTTCCTCATCGTATCTATATCAAAACTTCTACATATAATATGGAGAAAGATTTTGGGTTTTCTCTTCCCTTGAAATGAGGAAGATTTGAACTTTCATTTTTTCTCCCAAAACAAATCATTTCGTTTGTCCCCGATACGTGAAGGCAAAAATCTACTGAGTTTTTTCTCGGATACGTAGAAACCATATTTTTTGTTACCTGAGATTTTGAATCAACAAAATGGAAGAAAAACTTTGACGATATTACTGAAGCTGATCTACTTCCTTTCCCAAGCTTGACTGAATTTTTCAGTGGAATTAGTAAGTTTTGATTTGACAAAAACTACTCAAAGTTGGATAGTTTCAGTTCAAATTCTAGTTTTTTTCGGAGAAACCATACAATATTGTTCTATGGAGAGAGAAACTGATGCAATGTACTCATTACCGTTTGGTGATACCGTTTTTTCACTTGCTGCCAAACACCAGATGGTAATGGTGATATTCGAAAGTGGACTCAATATTGATATAACTAATGATCAGCTGGGATTCAATTTCTTAACATTTCTTGTACTAAAAACATACTTAAGATGATAGTTCCTTTTTCCTGTGACGTCACACCATTTCTCGCTTGGCATTGTATAGCGACAAGGTCAGTATCAAATTCCATTCGTCCCTCAAGAATAGCAAAATTTCCTTTTAGTAGTCAGTAATTGAACTGAAACAACCAATAAGTGTTAATGTCGGTTGAATGTTATTTGAGGGAAAAGATGAGTATTGGAATCAGTTTTTCAAATGTTATCCCCCTTAAAAATGAAGAAGCTTTGAATTCTTGTAAAATCTGTTTATGGGGCAGATTGCTATACTTGCCTCGAAACATAACTTCAATATCACGAAAAAGCAAAACATCAAACGACTATTTTGTGAGTTATTTATAGTTTTTTTTGCGGATGCAGAGATTGAATTCGAGAAAAATGTAAAGAATATTTCATACTTCTACTTGGCGTCGTTTTGGAAACTACTCTGCTTCTTTTTTCAAGCCCTTTGGAAAAATTCTTCTAGAGATTCTAGTTTTGTGAGTTGTGTTATAATGTGACATTGGCTGGGTAAGTTATCAATAGTTCTACCAAGCGTTGATTTTGACTTAACATACTTCGAAATGAATCTACCCAGTTCAACTTTCATCTTTAGGATTGCATTTAAACATTTTCAATTTTCAGGAGGGAGAGAATCCAAAAAATGTATTTTGATATTTTTCTTCTATGCTATTTTTTTGTTCAGGTACATTTTATCTTCGTTGTTATTATTACATGCATATGAAAATTCAAAATAGACCATCGTTCATCATTTTTTTCACTTGTCCACTACTACTTTATAATACCTTGGCAACGGTTGCTATTTTCAGACCCATAACACCCGGGGCGTTATGGAGGGAATTTTGAATGATAATAGAAATTACAATTTTCGAATGTTCCTGAAAAATAGCACCAATTTTGAAGTTCTGTGAGTTGACCGATGATGAACTCCTCAATGTGCAATCGGCTTCATTCGGAACTTTTACATTTTCTTTTTTGGAAACGAAATGAGCTATCATTATAATATATTTCATGAGATAAGCTCACCAGTCCCTGGAAGTATGCCATTGATACAATTTCGTCTACAGTATTCACTCTGTTTTCATCTTTCCATTTCAAAAAATGATCATAGTCCTTCTCGTATAATTATTTGGATTTTACTGGCAGTGAATTTCCTTACATTTTCTGAACTTTGAGCGTCACATTCTGTGGGATCTCCATGATTATTATGAACACAACCGTTTTCAGTTTCCTCCACTGAGAAGCTTGTCAATTCTTAAAGAAAAGCAGCTTCGTTTTATTAAGTAAAAAACCCTTTGATGATACCTAATTTATACTAAAATATCAACGATGATTCTGAACACTGTGACCGGTCTTACGGCATGAAGCCAGTTCTCACTTATCTGTATATTGAATATCGAATCATATACCAGAGTAATTTACAAAAAAACACAAATGACCTTGAATTACACTGTAATCGTTGTTTGGAACAGCTCACAATAGTTCAGACAGATACGTCTAGAGATGAAGCCAGAACTGAAGAAGATACAGACATGAATGGAAAGTGTGATGAAAGGATACCTGAAGCCTTCTACTCAAGCTTCAGAAAGGAATTCATCAAAGGCATTGTGGTAAGAGACCTTATTATCCTTCAATGATCAAAGTCATATCTGACTTCAATATAAAAGACAGGATATTGAATATGACAAAGTAAGTAATTGATATCAAAGCAGAGCCATATCGAATGCAAGTGATGATATGAGCAGATAGTTCAGGCAGATAGGTCTCGAGATGAAGCCAGACCCGAAATAGAGACGGATATAAATGGAAAGTGTGGTGAAAGGATCCCTAGAGCCTTCTACTCTAGCTTCGGAAAGGAACTGATCGAAGGTATTGTGGTAGAAAGAGATCTTATGATCCTTCAAACACCGAAGTCATATCTGACTTCAATATAAAAGACAGACAATCGATAATGACAAGAGAGCATCACAATTTTTAGTCATTCTAGGGAATCGTTTTCATTTCGTTGAAGAATAACAATTGTTAAGTTTGACTTGTATGCACTACTTCGTAGTGTTTCGTCAAAATTGTATACGAAACATGGTTTGAACTTTTGTTCCCAATCTCCCATGACTCACGCCTTCAGCGAACTGAAGACGAGTTATTGCCTCAAAAATATTATTTCAATAATGCTTATCGTGTGAGGCCCACTCAATATATCACGAGCTCTTCAGTCTGCATTTTTCTCCTCTTCCTACCGAGTTATTAAGAACAAAAATCTCTTGACACAGCGAGGTGCAAACCCGTCGATGTTCGAACAATGCAAGACGCCGAAATCACGACTCACACCCAACACGTACCATTACCGTGTTCATTAGATTAATGCTTGTAATCCGGGAGACAATGTGTACCATTTTCATGACAGTAAGAAAATAATGTCCTACACAGAGACCGTGTTGCACGGTTTGCTTCGAGGTGATTCCCGACTATGTAGGACGGATTCGTGTTCTTTAACCATATTACGGTAATGGAACGAGCAGATGGGATTGTCTGCCGTATTACGACCACTAATCACATATTGAATGGTCCATAAAGTGCCAGGACTCGAGTCGGCTTCCGAAGTGATATTTGGGACAGTTGGTAGTGGTGGAACAACAGGAAACAGAAAAAAAAATGTCATTTATTTCTCAAAATAATATTCTGGCTGCCAGATATTGAGCCAACATTTGTCCTTGGTGATACTGATAAGATTGACGGAACATGCATTCAAATATTCTGTTCGTAAATAACTATTCTTTCCTCAAGTAAATGCTGAAAAGTCATACATAGAGTATAGAATTCAAAAACTGTTGCACATCATCAGTGATGACATGAAATTGATGGAAATGCATTGGAAGGTTTACATGGAATTTCAAATTTGAAGCTTGTTATTCTAAAGTGACAGTTCTGACATGAAATTGATGGAAATGCATTGGAAGGTTTACATTGAATTTCAAATTTGAGGCTTGATATTCTAAAGTGACAGTTCTGCTCAAACATATTTTTGGTACTTCAAATAATTTTGATCAGAAACTGTGTATTGTGTATTTTGATGCCTCTATAAAAAAGTATCAGTCTCAGGCTCTTCGTTGAAATGCCGAAAGAGTTGGGATCTATCGCTGACAAGATTTGGTGACATCTTCGATTAGTTATTTCGAAAGAGAGTCTTACGTTCCTTCACTTCCCTTAACGCTTTTTAGAGAGCTGATTTGTATACAACGTAGTAAATTATATTTATAATCCACAGACATATATTTATTTTTAACTTTTTGCACTATATTTGAAGTCAATACTGTCAGTGCTATACCAAGCTCACAAACTACCAGAAGGTTTACAGATACTGCAGTACTGTATATAAGTATTATGCGTAACAATATTTATACTATGTATGAGCGCAGTAAGTATTTCCAGTTCATAAATATCGGAAAATCCCGATTTTTTTCAAATAGTTTGGATCTAGCTATTGAGAATATATGATTAAAACGTTCAGGAAAGCATTCAACTCTCAGATCCCTATTATAGAACTACAAAAGAAATAACTTTTCCATAGATGAGGTTCCATGTTTCAGTGAATGATATACACGTACAGCTTATCCAATCCATCTTGGCACAAACTCGGATACTTTTCCAGTTGCACACTGTTAGTGTACTATGACGAAATAAAAAAAACACCTTCTAGGAATGAATTCCAACACAGTGAACACTTATAATAGGTGTTTTTCAAACTCAGTACACTCCAAAGAGATATCTGGGCATATAAGTTTTTATTTCTGTGCCAAGATGGATTGGACAAGCTGTACCTATTGACAAATGGTTTAAAAACGTTTTTAATTCTCCTTCTTTCATAATCAACACGTCCCTTCGATTTTTATCTAAAGTTCTATAATTATGACAATCTGGCTACAGTGTTCTTCCATATGATATGATGCATGCAACAGTTTTCGAATTATGTCAACTATAGCTGATTCATGAAGATCTATTCAAGAGATTTACACACTCCATGAGCTACAGGTATGGAATCGAGAAACTTCTCCATATTGAGTAATATCATAATAAATCTCGTAGAAGTCAACCGACGAATCAAAGACAAACTACATGGTTCTATGTCGCCTCCATTCATAAGCCAATGATTTCTTCTGTAAATACGTCTTTGGATTCCTAACAATCAAACTGAATTCATTAAAATCATACAATGGGTTTTCAATGTGCCTAATGTACTTAGGCAACAATATTCCGAAAATAGATCAAGTAGCATAACCACCAGATACATTTGCTGCTGCCAGTGGTTCATAACAGTCTAAAAAAGAATTAACACTTATTGGTGGGGCTAGTATATTCCTGGAGCATGAATGATAAGCTACTTTTCAGCAATACTCCATAAGAATAATCAATCCGACATCATATGTGACAGCCATAACATATTGGATTGTTGAAAGTTTGAAATCACCACAGGTACACCCAAAGGACTATTATTGTGGCCGATACTAATTTTTCTTGGTCACATCAACACTCTCCCTCATATTTTGAGTGTCATGTTGTCAGTTACGCCAATGATAATAATCTAGTACTAGACTTAGAAGGAATTACATCATGCGACTGAAACAAAAGATTTATAATGACCCAATAATAATCTTCTGAGCTTCAGGGCCAGTTGCACCGCTTCAACTCAGAAGAGATTCAACTGAGCTTGGCTCAGTCGTTGAGGAACAAGGACGCTGATTGGCAAATCCATAGCAATAAAGCCTGGCTTAGATAAAGCACAACTTGAGAAAAGCGGTGCAAGTGGCCCTAAATATGAGAAAACTGGGTACATAACATTCTTCAAACCGTCTTAGATCAACCTCCCAACAAAAATATCATGAATTCACATCAAAGCTTATTGTAACTATCTTAACTGTTCATATCCACGTATAGAGATAATTTCTCTATAACTGGAAATTATTTTCGATCAACATTCACGGTGGCACAAATCTCCAAACTAAAGAAACCTTTTTAGTTTCTATAACTCACCCTTATACAATGCATGTCATTGATTACTATGGACCAAAAGTAACCCTTTCTGATCGGATATCAACCAACCCTCTCGTGATGTACCTACCTCAAAGAAATTCCCAATCTGAACGGATGCATATAACAGATATGATGGAGAATATGTATTGGAAAAAACAGCAGATTTTTTGCCATAGATATCTATCCAATTATATGGCACAAAAAACGATGTGAATATAATAAAATACATTGACTGGATTTGAATTATGAATATGTAATTCCTGAAATTGTAGCGAACTGATCACGATCATTTTCATTTTGTATCTCTAACATTGTTCACAGAGCCAAGCTAATTGTTGAAAACGTTAAAACAGTTACCTACATTAGCGACTTTATTGAAGGCACCGTAGAGAATCAACACACTGTAGACCTCAACACATACGCCGCCCACAACGTATGAACACTTGAACTTTGTTGTATGCAAATTTCCGAAAGAAGAATGAAAGAAGGGTGTAACTTCGTGGATGAAAAGAGGTCGTACCTATAGAGTTTATTACATGTTTGGGGCTATTAAACCTACTTATACTGAGACGAAACGGTTGTTCTTGAGTCGGACAATGATATGACAGATTGTGATAGGAATAAGCAATGACGGTGCATTCTGTGGAGGATCGAGACAATACCGCATGAATTAATGATATTAATTGCCGAGTTTTCATCTGGTACTTGGACTTTGACTCCGTATCCATCTTTGTCTTCCTGAAGCTGTATAACAAACTCGAAAGTTGAGTTTATACAGAATAAGTTCTAAAGACTACACCTCAAAAGTACATTGGTCAGTGTTAATGAGCTTGAAATCTCGATTTAGGGAGCGTCGTACTCACATCTGAAGAAATAATACAAAATGCAGCTCAGCCTGCTGTGGTTGAAGATCAGTTTGAAAAATTCGAGATTGATCAAAGATGCACATGACTGTAGTTACACTACAGAAAATGGGTGATGACATGTCATTTTTTCAATTGAGAAACATGTTGCATGTGCTAGTTTTTCATATTGTTGTTGAGAGGCAGAGGAAGCTCAATGTTAAGCTGAAATGTTGTTCCCCACTGAAATGGTGTCCTTTGTGAAATTAGTGCAATTTCCCTTAAGATCCTGTCAAGACTCAGCTCAAATCAGTGTCTTACTTCAATAGCTTCTGAATCACAATCAGAACTATCGGTATGTTCACATACAAAAACTAACATAACAGATGCAGGTCTTTTTCACTGGATCTGGGGGAAAGTTTCGCAAAAAAATAGATGAATCATAATTCAAAAAACTCATTTTACTCTTTGTCCACTATCACGTGGGATAAGAATGCACACGTCAATAACTTGGAATTGTATCAACTTTTTCTGGGAAAATAAAATTTTTACTTTGACCTTCGAATCTACCTAATCATTCATGATTAACGTACTCATAACAAGTCTGTATATAATTATATGGTGATAATGATATTGAAACTGTTTGTTTTCGTCTGAAATTCGTGAGGCATAACGAATCAGGAATCATAATTTGTTAATTGAAGTATATTTCCGTTTTTTTTTTTTTGGAAGATACGGTTGGCTCACCAAACTACATGAGTGCAATGAACATTTTATAGCATTCATCTGTCATCCTCTTCAGTGACAGATACAAAGAGGAAGATTCAGGTAGCTGCAACATGAAACAATTTAATATTGTTACGTCCTAGCGCCGGCCCTGACGAGATCGTAAACGCAGATGAGGGATCGCGTCGTAGCGTTCTAGGAACTGTTGGTTGCCGCCTGGAGAATTCGAGACACGTCATCGGGGCTTCTCTCGAGGATTCTCGATAGGTACGCAGGTATATATACGCAAGGGACTTCGTCGCGGGTAGAGGTGGTTATTAAGAGAGTTAGTTAGTCAGAGAGTTGGTTATTCGGAACTTTGTATTCAGAGCCAAGTGGAGCGAGTTTAGTAGAGCTAAGTGACGAGAATTTTGTTATTGCTAAGTGCAAGTAGTCGACGTGTAGAATTTGTATAACAGAGAGTTTGTATTAGAGCAGAAATTTTAGTACAGAGAGTTTTAGTACCGAGCATTGGAAAGTTATCAGAGCGATTTAAGTGATTGTGTTGTATTATATTGTGATAGAGAGTTATAATAAAAGTAGTTTGGTGTTGTTTAGTGTTTTATACATTTCGGAGCCACTTTCAAGACTGAGTGACCTTGCGTCTAGGTCTGAGTTGTCTTACTAACTGGCTTTCATCACTGTAGATCCTCGATCGAAAGGAGAAATATGCAGGAAATATACAAATTATTGTTCGAACATATTTTCAGTTCTATTTGCTATATTGTAATTCATGGGACTAGCTAACAAACCGTCCTACAAGTATTGTATGCAAAATCACCATTGAAAATCCACCCGATAAAGTTTTTTTTTGTATCCCAAGCAATGCGAATGTACGAAAACGTCGGTGAAAGATTGCGTGATTATATTGTTACGAATTATCCCTGGGTTCCCTTATTAAAACTCCAAACAACACCTCACAACTTTTATTACAACTCTCTATCACAACACAATATAATCGCTTAAATTGCTCCGCTAACATTCCAATGCTACTAAAAATTCTGCTCCACTTAGCTCTCAATAACTCTCGCCACTTGGCTCTGTTTGTCTCGCGATGAAGCGTCTCCCGTATATATAACTGCGTACGCCTATGAAGAATCTTCGCGAAGGGCCTCGATGATGTATATCAAATTCTCGAAGCGATTTACGGGTTCCTGTAAAAATGACGTTCGCGCTTCGAGCCCTCATCTGCGTTTACGAACTCGTCAGGGCTGGCGCTAGGATATTCGTAACGATAATGATGTGAAAACCATTTCAATATAAGTGGGCTGAATTTATATACAGCTCAGTATGGATAAGTCATAAGGGAGTTTTGCATTACCTATTTAGCAGTATAAAATTCCGTTAAAAACTAGCCCTACCCATTTCGATATCTAATAATATTTAAGATATTTACAAGATACTCGAGTTAACCTCATTGATATAATATCATGCATCCATCATTATAAAATGGACGTAAAATAGGGGTTTCGGTACAATTTCAATGACAAAAGGTTATGTATAGGTCATGTTTTGGTATATTATGAACTGATGTGTGCATTTATGATATAATTCTATGTAATGGACTGAATCATATTACATAACATAATAATTACCTTGCAGCTTCCACTCCTTCGATCTCTGCTTGCGTAGAATCCGAATTCGATCCAAACAATTTTATCATTTCGTGTCCTCTGACGTAAAATTTCTTTTCGATAAGTGGTGACACGATTTGTGAGTTTGAATTTCCCTCCCTTATTCCTGACTTTTCTATATTTCCTGAGTTTGAATAATCACTGAATAAATAAACATTTCGATTTTAATGTGACGATGTTAAAGATTCCAGATGAATTTGAATTTTCTGCATGTTTCCTATTTCCTCATGAAGAATATGATCATCATGAAGCCTTACGATGCACAGGCAAACTGCAGGGCAATGAATGATAAACTGAACTCCAGAATAGCTGTGAACACCAATAGAATTGATTCTCAACAACACACATAAATACCGAGCAGTTCGGTAACTTCACCCTCATGTGAACAGGGGTGTTTTATTGGGGTAGGTACTGTAAATCACCAAAATTCATAATTCAACTGTGTACTGTCTCTGTATCGGGGCAGGTGTGTTCGGACCGCTTAAGATCGTAATTTATCTATTATCCAAAACTAGTGCTGGCGTTTTCCAATTTATAGCCACGACATAGCGGGAAATGGGCTAATTGTTCTGGCACACAGTAAATATTGTACAGATAACTTGTAATTAAGCGTGAATTGCTCAGTGAAATGGACAACATCGCTGGAATTCCAAGCCATACCTATATCGAATGATACTTATAGTCAGAATGACGATTCCTAATATACTCTCAAGAACTTCTGAAAGTCATTATTTTTTCGTTGATAAATATTTTCTCCATAGTTTTTGGGTTCATAACCTACCAGAATCTGAGAAAATGAGAATCAATATTGAAATGTAAACAAGTTAGAAGAGCATATTTTTAATCTACCCCGAGAAGTTGCTGGCTAATTGGACTTTTTCAATCCTGAAAGAACTGTTTTTCAATTGACGCATCAACTTTTCGGGGTATGAATCTGCCCTTCTAACTTGTATAGATTTCAATTTTTTATAGATTGTGGTAGGTGACAAACCCAGAAAAGTACGGAAAAAACTCTCAAGAACTTTCCGATATGAACTATGGATAAAGTTATCTTAGTTTCCCCATATCGAATTTCTGAAAATCCACGATCTTGGGAAGACACAACTCTCAGTTTGGAGATATTCATAATTATTCATAATACACGAGATGCGGTATTCTTCTGAACATCACAGATGTTACATTTTTTTGCATGAAAAAGGCGTGGCGCCTCATACGAAAAAAAAAAGGCAGGAGAACTTGCATATCACAAATCTAACGAGGATTTCAAAAATAACTTTCAGTTTGAAATAATAAAATAGCGTACCATTCATTTCTTCAAAAACGTTTTGATAATTACCCCCGCGCCACTGATGGTCATACCCTTCCTAATTGCATGTCAACGAATGCGTAAAAAGTACCTCTCAACACCACCAAATTTCATTTACACCTCATCCAATCCATCCTGGCACAAACTTAGCTACCTTTCCAGTTGCACACTGGTAGTGCAGAGCATGACGAAAGAAAAAACACATACTGGGATAAATTTCAATACTGTGAACACATATAATAGGTGTTTTTTTGTATTATACTCCACAGGGGTTGCTGGGCATATACGTCATTAGTTCTGTGCCAAGAAAGAATGGATAAGCTGTACATATCGCTACCGATTTCGAAGGAATACATAGTTTATTAAAAAAAAATCACACCCCGTGTCTTGGAAAATGGGGCATTTACTGAAAAACCTATATAGCAAACTGTCATAATTTTTACATGCCCCCTGATGTTTGTTCCACTCATTGACTAACATCCTGTATTTGATTGTAGTAATTGGTACAATAATGCAATGATGCCATATGAGCATCACCATTTTTATCATTCTTCATAATGACCTTACGCAAAATTCAATCACTGATACTATTGAAATCAAGTTATGAATGAAACCTCTTCTTGAAAAAATAAGTCTTTACTAACCAGAAGTCAAAGATCAAAATGAAAATACTCGATCCAATTTTGATTTTTGAGGAACATTTTTGGCTTTTTCACCCAATGCAATACATAACAGAAATAAACAAAAATATAGCAAACCTGTGCGTGGTTCCACCACAATTTAGCAAGTAAAATTGAAGAATATGTGATTCAACGCCTGTCGCACTATATAGATAGGGGAGTAGTTGTTTCAAATAGACTATTCTTCCTGTTTGGTGGATGGATAGAAGATCAATATACACATATAAGCAGAGAGTGATTGCTGATTTTTACTTCTTTCATGAGATTTATTTTTTATTTTTGTTTTTTTTATTGATTTCGACAAAAAAGGCAAAGGAAGTTTCTGAGACTTCATTCTAGCCACAAGGTAATGTTTCTGTTGCCATTTCAGTGGAATGTTGAATTTGTCATACGCAAGAATAGTTATTTGATTCACTGACCAGCAAAGTAGTAGATTGACTACCGCGAATTCAGCTGAGACAGTCAATTAACTTTGCTGCCGAATTGAACATATATTTTTTTCTCCGATTGTTCACAATTATATATATGTAGGATATGAATTTGCAAATTATTACAATTCTCACAATATTTTTATTTTTCCTGTAGTGAAAAAATGATTGAGGCTTACGCGGCCGAGGTTTTCAGTATCACTACTTTTGTTCGGGTTTGAAAGCCTTTTTTTGGAATGTTATCCGGACGTTTCGCTGGCGCGAGTTGCAAGATTTTTCAAAGGCTCATGCATCTTGAGTTTGACTCAGATGACATCGGAGAAGAAATTCCAAGAAACAACAGCCTTCAAACCAGAACAAAAGTAGTGATACTTTCCAGTAGTAATAAATTTAAACAAAATTTGATAAAAATCGCAAGTGTTGGAATGATTGGGTGCTATGAAAAGTATATGTGCGGTTATAATTGCACGAGTGCATAAAAATTACCGATAATTCTGCAAGAAAGCGTGATATCTAAAAATTGCAAGTTTATTTTCATATTTTGGCGAAAGTGCCCGAGTCCGAAGTCTCGAGGAAATGTTATTTTTTGTTTATTTATACTTTCCTCTATAGATTGTATGGAGCACTCACCAAAACGCGAAATGTTTTTCTATTTTTGAAGTCTATCTGACATTTTTTTTGTGTTGTTTACTGACGTCTAGCGATACGGTTTCAAATGTGTTGTTATGGTGACTTGATACAATGCAATTACCACTGTAAGTTTTCGATAATTGCATTGCTCTTATGGGACATTTTATATATGAGGGAAATATTTATAGTAATTATAGTTTGACAACAATATGGACAGTGACAGCGACTTGAAAGAACTTAATCCTCCAGACACATATCAATCAGCAAAGTGTTACTGTTGCTGCCTAGAAAGAAAAGTTCTTACTTTGCATCCTAGACAGGAAAAGTAATACTTTGCTGATTGATATGCGTCTGCAAAATTAATATTTTATTTATTGTAGCCATTTCTCAATTGTTCGAAAGAGGATTTGTTGTAATAATCCGAGGACATTGATAATTGTGCGAAAAAATTTAATAACAGATTTCAAAAGCTTGTTGCTTGGAAACAGACTGCCGCCGTAGGCTTGAGACATCTGTTATTAAATTTTTGAGGATTTATCAATGTTTGAGGGTTATTTGGTAAATTTTTTTTTGCTTTTTTTGAAATGAATACAAACACAAAATTATTTATTTTAAAGTACAATTAGTAAATGAACAATTCGAAGAATTAAACGAAGATATTTTCACGCATGCTGTTAATAATTAGGTTGTGATGTTCTTGGTCAATATTTAAGTAGGGTTTTATGGAGTTAGCGTTGTTGTGGCCTGTTAGCTCTATGAGCTGCTGCTCTTGAACCCCATTTTTTGCCAGTTGACTAACTGCGGTCGATCTGTTCGAGTGATTTGTAATCTTTTTCTCTTGAGTATTTAAGCCAATTGATTCTGCAGATGATTTTGTCCAGTTTTGAATTGTATTTTACCCTATAGGCATATCATCATACGAGTAGTCGTTTTCCGAATTCCAGTGACGATTTGGTATTAAAAACAATATGTTTGTTTTAATATTTGAACCTCTTTTTGAAATTAATTTAATATACAATCTTACAGGACAAATGTTGCTGTCATCGTTTTCCACTAAAAATTTGCTTTGTGTGCACATTTTGGTTACTTCTGCCAAACTCAATGCTACAGAACTTTGTTTTCTTTTAGTAGGATCAGACTGCAGTTTTCGCCGTGCACAATCGCGGGCTGCTCGCGCTTCTTGAAAAACAACACTTTTAAACGGGTCAATTATAACATTCATTTCCCTAAAATACTTTTCTTGTAAAAGCTTACTTGTTACATTCCACGTCATTTGACTGTAGCTTCTTTAAAATGCGTACCATCTTTTCTTCTCATATTCACGGCCCAATCTTTTGAAATTGACGGCTTCCATCTAATTCATAATTTCTGATACTGTAAAAGTCAATAAGAGCTTTCCAAACAAATTTCTTACTGTACACAGTATTTCTGGGTGTATTTGACTTGATAATTTCGGTTATCTTCTCATCATTATCACAACCAAAACGTGACATGTTGAATTTATATTAATTTATGAGAAACGTCAAAATTGACATTCATGCGTATCTGTAGCAACAAAGTGAATACAGCCCATGGGATCTGTTATCAGTGTAATGTTGCTCTAATTTGTTATTTTCATTCACATGACCTCAAATATATAAATTTCATTGGATTTATAAGTAAGCAAAAAATTTTCAAGCTAATCATACAACATTCCCATCAGATATACTATATAACGTTTTCTGTTAGTATAGTCACTAGGGTCGTTGCATTATCATGAATCACAACACGAGGGCCATGTGTGTGCCCCTAATATGAGACATATCCCTATGAGGGGTGTCATATAAATAGTATTTACTCAGGAATAAAAATATGTGTTGGAAACGAGTCCCATTGAGTATTCAAATCCTTGACCCTTGCGTGTGGGCGCACATTTTGTCACAATAATATTCAGTGCTACCCTACTTACAGGGGGTGCGAGTGGTCTTCAATCCATCGATGAATATTTGGTTTGAAGGGTGGAGTTATTCTGACGATGAGATAAAAATATTCACTCGTGTACATGTAGTCCTGGTTATATAACGTATTGAAATCGCACTGCAAATCCCGATAAGGAGGATGTAGAGCTCATATAAAAAATTGAGAATGGAAAAGTTTTATACTCGAGGATAAAATAGATGACTTCCTGATGCTATTGGTTATCCGTTTCTATATAAATTCGTTTTTCATTAGGATGATGTTAGATGAGCATGATGTCAACACTACAAAATTTGTTGAGAATCAGCATATCGTAGTCGCAAATATCAATGAATTGATATTCATATCAATGTTGAAATTCTTTTAGGTTATTTCA
The DNA here is from genome assembly GCA_032362365.1 of Zygogramma bicolorata. Lineage (NCBI taxonomy): Eukaryota > Metazoa > Arthropoda > Insecta > Coleoptera > Chrysomelidae > Zygogramma > Zygogramma bicolorata. Next base: position 89,824 of record JAVJAQ010006001.1, on the reverse strand, counting down.
TCTTCAGATAGTAGGAGAGCCCACGATGCTAAATCGGGATTCACTCGAGCGTCATAGAGACCTATTGGGATGCGAAGCTTAGATGATAAAAATAAAAATATGTTATCTTATGCATACCTTTTCATTGGTGGGGGGAGCGGCTATAGACTTTCAGAAATGTAAAAAAAACTGTGGCATGGACATACTGGAGCGCGTCAGATATTGATATCATCTATGTCCTACATCTTTTTAAAAATGTAATTATGTTAATCTGATTTTTTCTCGATCGCGTTAGATTTTCTGAGCGAACCTAAAAAAGGCTCTTATATAATAATCTGACGGTTTGGATGTGACGCAGACTCACGGCCGTTATTAGAATGTGAAAAAAAATTCGTCATTTTGAAATTTTTTTAAATTTTTTTAAATCATTGAACTCAATTAATTGCGAATCTTAGGAAAAAGCATGCAAATAGAAAAAGTGTATTTTTTTCAGCAGACTACTTGTATTTATAAGAAAGTGATTATAAGCAATTACATTCTTGAAATTTTAATGCGTAGGATATTCGTTGTAAACTATCATGCCACCAACGAGTCTGTGTGATCAACAACTGTCATGGCATCATGGCAACAGAAACCAGAGTTGGAGGGAGTGAGTGAGCTATAGATAAAGAAAGAATGAGAAAGAAATAGATACGTGGAGAACGGAATATAGGCAGCTGCACGCATTAAACTTTATCGATGAATTTTTATTATTTCGGCTTGTGGAAATCGTCAGATTCTATATTTTTTGCAATTCTTGAATTATTACCTTCAAAATAAAAATTAAATTAGCCACGCTCGAGAATGTCGAGATGACTTTTTTTTACAACTTTGTACACTCTTGAATTGTCAGATTAGTGGAATATACACGTTTCAGGATGTAACTAACTCACCCTACCTCAATTTGACGAGCTCGAGAATATCAGATGATCATTTTTTTTTACTAATCTGATCCTTTATCCTTGAAGGACGGCCATATATATATAGGGCTCATATATGGTGGAACTACTTAACCGGGTACAAGGTATCTCCTGTATATTAATCTGCCGCGCTTTAGTAAATGCCGAAATCCCCGCTTGGGCTCCCCTATTAAAACATCTATGAAGTTTTCTTCGCAAAGAAATGTATTTCTTTAATTTTGGGAAATATCTTACTCGTGGATAGTGTTATATATTTTGATATGCACTCTGATTTATACATCCCCCATATCTGGAATTTATTTGATATTTGTCGGTTGTCTGTATATGCAACACAGTCAAAGTTTTGTTATTGTATCTAGTATCATATTTTAACAAAATTTCCAGTTTTGAGATTCTTCGAGGAGGAAATCACAAGTTTTATCTATTCGACAAACACATTCATCAATACAAGTGGATCCTGAAGATGGTCAAAATTATCACCGAAACGTTGGAATCATAAAAAAATAGTTTGTATCATTTACATCGAACATTACTCGAAATAAAAATATCATTCCTAAGACTTGTTTCGACTCGTTTCCCAGAGCACAACATATTCAAAACATTCTTTCGATGATATATCGGTGTGGATGATCATGTTTGAATCCATTAATAGCGCGAAACGAACTCAACGTTCCCTTGAAAACATTTTCTGGCTTGTTCTCAAAACCGCTCATAAATCGCGAATATGAAGCTTTTGAAGGAGTTATGAAGAATCGATATATCTCTTACTTCAAGTTTGCTGGTAAATTACTCCGGTACTCTAGCATGATTTATGGCCCTGTTTGTCCCATTTTTGCAGATATATCTATTTCTGGAGACACCGACTCACATTTACATAAGAGTTTGCCTAATTTATCACGAGAATTTTGCCAGAATACTTCGGGAAGGACAATTATCTTGAGGTACCGAATATGTCACGAAGGACGAATGAATTTGGGAAATTTGGCAAACTACGCTGAGCTGTGTTCGGTTTGGATTTGAAACTGGAGTTGAAAATATATGCCAGTTTGGTGTCTTTTTTCATTTACAATTCGAATGTTCATTGTGAGACAATAAAATCATTGGTTCGTTTCGGGAATAGGAAGGTGTAAAGACAAGGAGCTGAGGGAGAACCTGGCAACATGATCGATCCGTAAGATGAACAACTGAAGTATAGAGAACATGAAAATCTCACTAGGGTGTATGTATTTCAGTCCCATGGTCACAACACTTGAGAGAGCTTTTATTCCCTTTTTAGTTTTTGGGTTAGTAATTAACTAGAATCCCAAGAAGTTGTGGCGTTTCTTAGAACAGTTCCTTCTGAATAAAACACATCCTACTAGTCAGCAAATTCTCTAACGAAGCCAAGTGTTTTTATATACAGTGCTCTTCTTCAATGTCCCTCCCTTTTATATTTTAGATGAGTCAACTCGAAAAATTGAAACATTAACGAGGCAAATACTTTACTAACTACATGAAAATATTTGTGTTATTTTAGAGTTCTGTTAGATATCGTTGCAACAAACAAGAAGTTGACGGTCACCTAAAAAAATACAAATCCATGTAAATTATAAAAATTCACTTTAATTTGATAAGAAATACTCCAAACCGATTTGATTATAGCTACTTCAAATACATATTGAATAGCAGGCCATGACTTTTCTCCTCAACATATTTCTATATTTTCTGGAATAAGGATACTTTACTCTCGAACGAAATTTATATTTTTTGGCCTATCCTGTATGGTGATTGTCATAAAGGCATTTCAGGTACACTTGGTATAGTTTCAGAATATGCACCAACTTTTGTCAAGAATAAAATTGTCTGAGAAATCGATACTAAAAAAGTTTCCCATTTGTTGCAGACTTAGTGGACCACATATACAGTGTGTCCCTAGACCAGTGGGACAGTTGAATATCTCTTGAACCAATAGGAATTTTCAAAATATTTCAAGTTCACATTATATCGCATTATGAGAGCTAACTTAAGGAATTACTATTTTTTATACGAGGGGCGCAAGAAAGGCTCACAAAATCGAACATCAATTTTTTCAAATGGAACACCCCATATGTTTCAATATATCTGAACTCTCATTCCTCAAAGGTAATCATTGGTTTTTTATTTTTGAAAATCCGACAAGGCGTTGCCAAGTTATACCAGTGGTTCATGAAATGCAGGCATTTTTTTAGACAAACCCATTTTTTATCCTACGAAGAATTTCTGTAATCATTTGAGACTGTTGGTAGTCGGTAGCATATTCTATAATATGGAATACTCATCTTCTTCGAGAGTTATACAGGGTGGTCAGAAATATTATATGATTTTCACGAAATTCAAACTTTCTTCACATCAATTTTTCAAAGAGTGCACCCTACAATATGAATTATTTTATAGCCCATTGGTGATTTGATTGCTTATGGTCAATGGTTGTGAAAGAGACATGTGAATTTTATCATCAGAAAATGCAAAAAAATCATCAAACTACGTATTTTAGTGTAATTAATTACATAAGAGTCCCTACAAGAAACTTTTGGGGAGTGAATTTTTGGTGTGGAATTCTCAAGAATAATACCATATTTTTATCAAGATACTCTGAATAGTGAGAGATACCTTTGTTTTCTTCGAAATGAGTTCAGTAATCATCTTGATGATTTTCCCCTTGGAAACCTCAGAGAAATGTTCTTCCAGCAGGATGGAGCGCCGCCTCATAATGCTGGGATCGTGACAGACCAATTGAACGTTCTTTCTCCTCAACGATGGCTCGGAACAAACGGACCAATAAAATGGCCGGCTCGTTCGTCAGACTTGACCCCCTTGAACTTTTTTTTGTGGGGGTATCTAAAATCAGAGGTGTATACTACTCAAATATTGAATGTGGAGGATTTGCAAAATCGAATTGTAAATGATTGTCAAAGTATAACACCGCAAATGTTGGAAAACATTACAAGAAATCATGTAATGAAAAATTTCGAAATGTGCCTTGCAGCGAACAGAAGACAATTCGAACATTTATATTATCGTCCCTAATTATTTGTTAACACAGTTTTTTTCTTGTTGAGACTTTGTTTAGGACAGTTGAATGAATAAATAGTTTACTGCATTTTTTTTATTTGCATTTGCTGATGATGGAATTCATATGTCTCTTTCAAAACCATTGGCCATAAGCAATCAAATCACCAATGGGCTATAAAATAATTCATATTGTAGGGTGCACTCTTTGAAAAATTGATGTGAAGAAAGTTTGAATTTCGTGAAAATCATATAATATTTCTGACCACCCTGTATAACTCTCGAAGAAGATGAGTATTCCATATTATAGAATATGCTACCGACTATCGACAGTCTCGAATGAATCCAGAAATTCTTCGTAGTATGAAAAATGGGTTTGTCTAAAAAAATGCCTGCATTCCATGAACCACTGGTATAACTTGGCAACGCCTTGTCGGATTTTCAAAAATAAAAACCAATGATTACCTTTAAGGGATGAGAGTTCAGATATATTGAAATATATGGGGTGTTCCATTTGAAAAAATTGATGTTCGATTTTGTGAGCCTTTCTTGCGCCCCTCGTATAAAAAATAGTAATTCCTGAAGTTAGCTCTCATAATGCGATATAATGTGAACTTGAAATATTTTGAAAATTCCTATTGGTTCAAGAGATATTCAACTGTCCCACTGGTCTAGGGACACACTGTATATGTATATATATATATATATATATATATATATATATATATATATATATATATAAAGTGGATTATTATATAGCGACTGGAGAATTGTACACTGAAATGGATAGCGGGTTTTTTACCAATTTATGTTTAATTCGATATTTTTACACCATTTTTACTGTGAGTATAGTTAATAATGTTGATGGAAAAAACAAAAACAATAAATTATAGAAGAAGAAGCCCTGAAGAAGCTTCACAATAGAAGCGAAAGCTTGGCAAAGTAAGACAGGACTTTTCATTTTGGACTGACTGAGAGACCCCGCTATCCATTTCAGTGTATATATATATATATATATATATATATATATATATATATATATATATATATATATATATATATATATATATATATATATATATATATATATATAAAGGAAGTTGTGTTAGTTGCACTATTTATAAGTCAAGAACGGCTAAACCGATTTGGCAGAAAATTGTTGGGGAAATACCTAACCTAGAACCCTAGACTTAAACTCCTTTACGAGGATTATAATTTCTGTCTGCAAAATATGTCGGAGTTTTTAACATTGCTATCGGGGTATCTCTAACAATATGGAAGCGAAGTGCTTGTTCAGCTCAAATCTTATATTTTCATTCATCTTCGAGACGTTGGTATAACAACTGTTGACACAAAGCGTAGCTCACACATTTTTTCGACGGCAATTTTGACGAAGCCTTTCCGCCAAGTTTGCTTCACGTGACTTCGTGAGATTATAGATTATTCATCAGGGAAAATATATATTATGGTGGATGACATTCAATAGGTTCTTCTCATCAAAAATACTTCTGCTGGTATCCTCCAAAGAGGACCAATATGAGTTCTGGCTTAAACTCATATTTTGTGGTGGATGAATATGTGAAACATCCAGACATTGGAAGTGCGAAAAAGTGAACACAAGATGTACATACGAAAAGTCATCAGAACAAATTTTCACCGTCGATATCACACAGTAGAATGGAATGACACTCAATGATGGCAAGGAGAGCAATAGCAGTACGAGAAAGTTTAGAGAATCTGCTTTTATCATGTTGTCTGAGGATAATTCTCAATATCTCAACAGTTCAGTTCATATAAGTCGAATATGGCTACCCCTATTGAAAGACAAAATCATAGGGCAAATCAGTATAACTACTTTTCTTCGGGCTTGAAGGCCGTCGTTCTTTGGAATTTCTTCCTAACGTTTCGCTAGCGCGAGTGGCCAGCTTCTTTAGAGGCTCAAGAGGCTCAAGGGCGAAAGCCTTAACCATTTTGTCATATGTCAAATATCAAATCTATGACATATATCCGAAAACTAATCTAAACGAGAAATATTTGTTAAGAAGATTTGACAACGGAAACAGCAAAAGGTATTTTGATAATCATCAATTGTATTTTTTTGACAGTCAAATTCGAATTATACAGGAATTTGCTGATTAAGATAAAGTGATTCATTCAGAAGAAACCCCTTCTTAATCAACACAGCAATTTTTCAATGTATATTAGGAATTTGCTCTACTAGATTCCAATATCGCCAGACTACTGTGCTGTGTAACCGCACGTTAAAAGGTAAGGCCTCGTTAATCCATTGCTCGCACAAGTTGCGACTTCTGAGGGTTGACATTCGTCAGCTGGTTAAAGAAACGAACAATTTTAGAACAATTTCAGAATATTAGAACAATATTGATAATTATTTTTTTCTCAGATTGTGATAGGTTAAGAATAAAAAAAAAAACGGAAAATCCAAGAAGAATTTTCATTCTTAGGAAGAATATTTCCTGTGGAATTTCTTGAACTTTACTTCTCCAATTTTTCTCGTCATCGAAATAGTTTTGATCGTTCTTCCTTGTTGGTTTTTCCTCCTAGAATGAAAACTTATTCAGAACGTCTCGTTTTCTTCAACGAATTCAAGAATTCATTCTATTCCAGTTGCTCATTATATGTTTCTAGATGGATTTCTCAGAATACAATAGTAACAAAATCGAAACTGAATGTTTTCTTTTGAAGTTTCATGTCTATCGAAAAGTAAGTCATGTTCCTCATTTGTCAAGAACACTTTCAGCGATTTCTGTGGGTCATTTAATCTCCTGACATTGAGATACAAATTTTCGAGACGACTCGAGTATAACATACCAATTTTTGGGAGAGATAACAGAGGTATTCAATTTCGATAAAACTTCGAGACACGAATTACTCTTATCGGTTATGGTAATCAAGGAGGACAATTATATGAATTATGGAATAAATTTTACGTCGAAAAAGCTGTGAATATAAAAAGGTTCAGTCCAAACAACAGTGATGTACCTGAGTTTCTTTAGTAGACATGAAAGTCACAATACTGTCACTTGGTGCTATTGCACTCGTTTTGGTAAGTATTGTATGCTGTTTGCAATGTGAAAAAACGGGAGTGTTCGAAACAATTGAACGTGTTTTCAGGGCGGATGATAGATTTTTGTTCATTTTGTATAGAAATGCAAGAGGAAAATTTATTTTTTACTGAAACTCAAATAGAACTTCTCCAAGAACAAGTTGTGTGTATAAAGGATAATTTGTGATTAAAAAAGTTTCTGTTGGAATTGGAAACAATGTAGGCGTAATCACCACGTCAATATTTCTAAAGAATGGAAAATCAAAAATTATAGGTTTGAAATTTTTTTTTTCATGTTGACAATTTCTGCTATACTTCCAGTTGATTCCAGAATACAAGTTTCCTAAAATTTTTCTCTGAGTAAAATAAATTTTGACATTAAATAATTTATTTTTTACTGAAAATTAAATAAAACTTCTCCAAAAACAAATTGTGTGCATGAAAGATGCTTTGTGATTGAAAAAAGTTTCTGTTGCAATCAGAATCAATATAAGCGTTTTTGAATATTTTTTTTATATTGACAATTTCTGCTATACATCCAGTTGAATCCAGAATACAACTTTCTCAAAAATCTTTAGTTTGTTAAATTAATTTGACATTACAAGAAATGAATTTCTGCTGGATCTGATATGAACAGTATCATAATTAATTAATAATAATATTAATATATTATGAAATGTCAACAATTATGGAGTGAAAAAACTAGAACTGTTCTTTAAAATCACGATATTTGTGGTGAGCAACTTTTTTTTGGGTCAGATAGTCAGAATATTACTGAAAGTGATGGTTGGGACCAGGATCGGTTATTTCTTTGAAAAAAACTGCATTCTTGTCAAAGTTTCAAATTTTTTAATTTTCTTTGAGAGCACTTCAACGATTAGTTAACGTGACCTACCCTCACAACACTTTTTCTATTATTGTCATTTTGATGTTATAAGAAATGATTTTTCAATGGAATAACTAACTCAAAAGAAGGTGTTCCATGTCGAAAGTGTAAGTTTCGAAACACTAGGACATTTTACATACATAAAACAAAATAAACAACTTACTAGCAACAGATACTCATACAAATACAACACAGACGTAATGAAACAATGAGTAAACAACAACTTTATCTTTTATGTTGTGTGAGTGGTGCCTGTTTTTTGAATGTATAAGGGGAAAAATAAGTTCTCTATCCGCTATTTTCCTAGCATCAAACACCATTAGAATTTTTTTTCGTGTTTTCACATTTTTTTTACCATAAAATGTCACTTTGAGTAACTGGTATGTTACAATTTGAAAATCTTTCACAATGGGAACGATATTCTTCTTTTTCGATGGAATTATGTCATGTTATCATACCGGGTGAATCAGTACTACTATACGATTGATTTCTAGATTTGTTTTGATCAAAAGTGAGAATATAACTGTAAATCACACTAAGGTTATCGAGGTCTGTTCTTTTGTTCATACTATTGATGTTTCCGTTGATATGAATCATTTACAAGAATTTTCGTTTGATTTCATTAGTTCCGTAATCTAAAATACTCGATAATGCACATGAATTTAGATAACGTCTACTGTCACTTTTGTGGGATATAATTCTTCCTTTTAGAAGTCTACAAGTCTGACCAATATATACTTTATCGCAATCATTACAAGGAATTTTGTGAATCACATTGGATTCGTGATTGATATCAATTGGATATTTGATTTTTGAATAGAATCGTTTACCTGTTTCAATGTTTTTTTTGTGCAATTTTGATGTTAGTTTCTTTGAAAACGTTGATCAATTTTGGGGTGAGTTCTTGGATGTGAGGTAGAGATCGGTATTTTATCAAATTATTATTATCGAGAGTGACATGTCTTTCCGTTATATCCATTTCACTGAATAGTAATTTATTTATTAAATTAGATGGGTTTGAATTCCCTAGAAGTATATGTCTTAGATCTCTTGAACATTCAATTCCCAGTGAGGGATGTGATACTTTAATAACCCAACTTTCATATTTTTGTGAAAATTCATTTTCATTTTTGTAGGATGGTATGAATAATAATTGATGAATCTTCATTTATATCATCATTCAAACAATAGTGAGCTAGTCCAGCTATATTTCGGAAAGGAACCCTGGTTGTTTTTCGTGATTCTCCTTAGAGATACCCGTACTGCACTGACCTAGCGTTGTAGTTTTTCCTGATAATTGTAGAATTGTGTGACTTTCGAATAAACAAAAAGGAATTAGCATCTCTCTGGTGATTTTTCGCATTTCATTAGCGGAACATATGTCAAAAAGAATATACAAAAAGATCAAAATATAAGGAATGACGTTTGCTATAAACTCAGTTCAAAACTACGAAAGTTGATTCCCGGGGTACGACGGTTGGAAAGCAATGAAGAAAGGAAGAATCAGCTGTATATTTGCACCCATAATTTAAATTGATATATGTGATATTACAACTCCCCACTCTTAGGGAGATACAAGCCAATGAAGCTGACATAGTCCTCTTCGACCAACGAAGTGGGACGATATTCGTTATTGAATTCTCGGCTCCAGCCGAAACGAATATCGTCCAAAAAGAGGAGTAAAAAAGCATAAAGTATCAGGATCCATTGCTACTACCGGACCATACCGACCTGCCAGAACTCGGCAGAGATCTTGGCCTGTCGCATGCAGAAAGCCGTTATCTTCGGTTCGTTCTATCTGCTCAGAACTCACGATCATCGGAGCTAGTGATCACTCACCCTGCGGTGTGGGGAGTGGTGGTTGGTTGGCGTAACTAGCGCGTTCGCCAATTGGTTCGAGCAGTGGTTTAGACGACGATATAATAATAATAATAACAGTTAGCCGTTTATTCCCAACAGGTACAAATACCCAGTTACGGGAAAATATAAACTGATAGGAATACTTAACAGAAAAACATAATTTCATTCAAGAGATAACAATAATAGTGTTGATATTGCGGGCATTCGGAATATTTTCACACTTGAAACGTTGTTTTAACATGATAAGATTCAAACATACTTTAGCTTGAATGATAAGTTGATGTTTTCATTATATGGATTCATGGTCGGAATTAACTTAACATTTTCTTGGAACACCTTAATACACGAGAACCAAAAATGAAGTTCACACTGGAAATGGAAAATGATTTACTTTTCTACATGTGACGATGGAGGAATCAATACTTCATAAAGAAACAAGCGTATATCGAAAGAAAACATTCACAGACACAGATATCTACACTATAACTCAAACCATCGTACAGGTGTCAAAAAGGTATAGTAAAATGTCTTTATGATAGAACAAAAATTGTATGCGGTTCAGTGAATATGGTCGATGAGGATATTAACTTCATAAAATCAGTGTTGAAAGAAAATAGATACACAGAGAATTTCATAGAAAATACTTTGAAATTGAAATCGATACACATCTAACAGTGTAGACATACAACATGCACAAACCAGAAATCCATTGTATGCCTAACTTTTTTTTCTTTCAAACTTTATTTCAACAACAGTTATTACAGTTCCATGGGCCGATTAGCAGCCATTTCAAGTTATTCTAATTATTAATCAGTATTATGTGAATAAGGTATTATACTCAAGGTAAGTAATCCTATACGAAACTCCCTCCAGAGTGGGATAAAATACCTAGGCGTGCGACGCCTGTTTTGTGCTTTTTTTACCCACTCTCTGAGGAATTATTGAACACCTAATAACATTTTATATGTATATAACAGCAGTGGTAGAGAATTAGGTTGATGATCAAAAATGTAAATTGAGAATGAAACGAATAAATGATGAATAATGAAGAGGAAGGGCCAGCGATGACCGGTGAAGGATTTTGGTGTGAGTGCTTGGATACTTTTTTTTCAAAAAATTTTGAATGTCATAGGGTTCTCTAGTATGTGTTGCTTGGGGGTAGGTTTGAATTTACTAATTTTTTAAATCGTTTTTAAGTGCGTTGAAAGTAGGTTATGAAGTTTAGGTCCAAAGAAGAAAACAAATCTCTGTGTATGACTTTTTCTGAAGAGTGGAATTTTGATATGTAAATTTTTTACTGATCTTGTATTTTTTTTGGTTTTCAAACTATATTTATGAATGTTTGAGAATGTCTGAAAAGATGAAGCGGATAGACAGCAGGTAAAATGTTAGACCAATATTCAACACAACAAATACTTCACGTTCAATACTGTCACTATACTACCAAGAACAGATCAGATAGAGTTTGTGTTATAGCCGTAAAAGAACGTCATATTTTCTTCGCGTCCTAGGGCATCATTCTGAATTATAGGTCATAGATTATGTTTATGAATTTGTCACATCGTTTTCGAGGATTTTTGAAATCCTGTTAGGTGATTCCTAATGTAGTGCTTGCTCGATTTTCAACTGAATCGTTATCTAGTATGAATTCATAACATTCATATAAAGTATCACAGAGAACTTATTATCGATGGCATGAAGTTTGCTTCTAGGATTTCTAAAACTCTTTTCGATTCTTGAAATATATTTTTCTAGGAGATTATAATATGGTTTCAGTACTCAAAAGTAATTATCTGCAGTAAATACTTCATATATAGATACTAGATTCTGCGCTATAACACCAGAAGCAATGCAAAAATGCTCCATTATATAAGTAACTAGAAGTGAAAAGTTCATTCAACAACAGCATCAATGACAATAAGGACGTGAAGAGGAATGAAAAAAAAAAACGTGAAATAGAACAACAAAACTAAACGAATTTTCAGAATATTGAATTAAGTACCTGAGTTTATATTATATACATCTTGATTTGGATTACGTGTGCAAGTATAACGTTTTTTTTTTCGGTTTTCTCAAAGTTCTGTATCTTTGGGGGAAAACTTTCGCAATTCTGAACCACAATTTTGACGCACGACCATTTCTTTTTCATGAATTATCATCGTAAAACTGATCTTTCTTGAATAAAATGAATTAGTGCACGAAAAAATGTCGATTTTTGTATTTTCTCCCTGTATTCATTTTATTTTGCGAGAATCAGAAAGAAGTCACGATGCTGGGCTAGTACAGCATTCCCTGTGGTATTTTCAACAGTTTTTGAACTATTTCGAATGAACCAAGCAGACTTATGATCTCCCTTTCTTTGTGAAGAAATTTCTCAATTATTATATTGAGTGTTAATGACGGTAAACACATTTTACCGATCAAAGATAATTATCTGAGAGTCTGAGGTCCACAGTGTTCAACGTTCGAGATGGTTGAAGCACTTTTGCACGATCCTAGCAATTTTTTTCTGAATCAACTACATTAATTTCCATTACTGAAAAGTCGGAAGTAACATTAATTATAAATTCATACCTCGATTTTTCTCTTTCGAAATTGCATTGAAATATCAATTCAGGTGTAGGTAATTTATTACTCACCGACGCCATTGGTTTAGCAACCTGTAAACAAAACTATTCGTTTTGACAACAGTAAGATGTCTTAAATCCCTGGTGTTGCAATTGATGCGATATTGTTTAGAATTATATGGCGACACTTCTACGTTATTTTTACGTATCATGGTGTGTTTCTCAATTTCATCACTAATTGAAGACAATTATCAGCCCTTAAAAACAACGTCAAATGATTTGAAATTGATTAAATGTTTTTCTGAAAGGTGGGTAACACTTCCAGCTGATTTCGAGTTCCCTAATTGCTCATCGTAGTTTTGAGTTGATTCGTTATTCATAGTTTACTTCGCTTTCTATTCAGTGGTGCTTATATTTGTTGATTTGAAACTTCACAGATAATAACACGTGCGATATTTCCGCTTTCGTACTTAGCAGAAGCCAAAATGAGTCACAGATACGGCTGGCGATGTGCAATACCGAAGGATATTTCATGTGATCTACAATACATGTTATCATTCACGAACTGATCTTGAAGCACAATAGAAACATGTTTGAAATTTGTTCCTTTTTGAAAAGTCGATTTTTTGTATTTCGATTGGGGGTATTTTTTTTATCATATATCCTAACGTTGAAAAAAACATCCTCACGAAAACTTGTATTTCGATGTGTGGAATACAAATTGCCTTCCAAATTTGGGAAGACATGCCTAGTCTACCTTTTCTGCATCATAACTTCAAAGAAGCACACGTTACTCACCCTAGCACATTATCACTACACTTGCTGCGAACTATTATTTCCACAAAAATATCCATTTGTCTTGGTAAGACTCCGTTTCGAATTGCTTTGACGTTTAGTTAAGGAATTGGAAATGCATAGTCAATTTATCGATCAACAAACTATATTCCTTGATTAGAGCAGTCGACAAAAGCATAATCTAATGTAATATTTACCAAAAAACGACAACTAATGAAATGAACACAATTATGGGGAATTTGGCCGCTTTTCTGAACAGATAATGGCTGTCGACCGGTCAGCGTCCATAGGTAAAAGTATAGCAAACTGACTTGTCGGCTGCTCATACATTCCCTAGAAAATTGGTAATTCTTCTTTGCAAATGCTATCTGAACTTATTTAACGAAAGGGACCCTGATGCCTAATATCATAGTAGGCATGTGTTGTCAATTTTACTCAAACTACTAACGGTTTAAGTCCCAACACCAGGTTTATTAGGCATCTAGGCAACAGATAACGCAAGTAATCAAGGAAGCTGGATCGTGCGGAAAATTTCAATCACTTCGAAGCTTTCATGAAGAGACCTCATATTGATTTTTTTTTCTTTAAGGGATCTATGGTGTCGGAGGGAGAAACGGCCCCAGGAATAATCGGCTCTTTGATCGACTTGCCCAGGGAAACTATCCAGAGGGTGGTGTTCCAGCCCATTAAAGATATAGCGGAGATTCCCCGACGCGTTTTCGATACGGTAAATCCAATGAAAGGAATAGTCGACGAAATTAGAAAGAGCCCGGTTCTCGCATCGATTCAGGAAATGATTAAAACAATGCATGAAATGATGAAGAAGCTTCTTGGAATTTTGAGAGGAAGACTAATAGGAACGGGAAACACACATACCACCACAACAACAAAAATTCACTAGAGAAACTCGAGTGAACAATAAACTTTGTAGAAACACAGGCTGGTCAATTCTGAAACACACCCTTGAAAAATTCACTAGAAATAGTTATAGTAATAGTAATTGTTTCATATCAACTGAATCTTAGTGTGTTACTAGTTTGTGGTCACTTTCCATGTTCCTAAAATTTCAAGAATTTCACATAGTCTCAACTACCCGCGCATTTATGGACAAGTTTCCCTATTTTCCCCAGGCCCATGAAATCCTACAATACAATTCTGTTTTTCATAGTGATAAGGAATATTATTGCTATTCATGTAATCAAGAGGAAAAGTGCCATCTCTCAACAAGAACTACTTTTCCGAATGAGACATTTTTCATACAAAAGTCGGAAAAAGTTGTTAATGTATATGTCAGCCAGTTAACATCATAGTTTCTCTATATATATAGAGGAATATCATTGAAAGAATCAGAGGGCAGAAGTATCTATTTTGGAATTTGTTTTCGAAAAAGTTCCGCTATTCTGTATTCAGAATTCTATCGAAATCATCACACAAACTCGCAAAAAGTTATTGAATAGGTTCGGTAATCAGAAACCCCGAAATATAATTTTTATATAGATTCCTTACAGAATCAAGAGTTGAGAATGAAAAGTTCATCAGTGATTCTCTAGAAAAATACACCCCACTAAAATGGTTGTACTTCTTAGAAGTGAACGTGAATTCTGGCGATACCGTGCCCAAATGGCATTGAATGATAATACACACATCGCCAAAATTCTTGGACCCCCTTATGTTTGCCAAAACAAGACACTATGATATGCATATGTATACATGGAGAGAACGAAGGTTGAGGGATTACTTTTTTTTATTCTGCGAAGTCAAAAATATTTCCTGAAAGAAAAAAAGGAAAACGAAAAATAGTGCATAATCGAATGATAACCAGAATCTGGAATATTGAGGAAAACCACTTTAAAGTTCAAAAAATGCGGTAATGTATGTATTGGGATGTTGTTTCATTACTCTTGATCCGCGTGTTCCTAAATGGTGATAGGACAATTAATTCTGTTTGAAATTGCTTGTGTTACGAAATCCCACATGTGCTCAATGGGGTTCATGTCTGATGAATATGCTGGCCACGTAATCTTTGAAAATTCTCAATTCATAATTTTGAACTCTTCTTGTGCGATGGGGCCTAGTATTGTCATCAATAAAAATGAAATTGGCTTCAATTCAACGTCGGTGGGGAGAAATAATGGGTTCAGTAATGTTTCGAAAGTATCTATCCTCTGTGATAGTGTCTGGAATAGGAATAAGCAGCGTAGAACAACTATGCATTATGCCTCCCCAAAACATCACTGATCGTCTCTGATATAGACTGACTTCTATGGCGAAAAGGATTCTCTTGTGGACCTGACCTTCTCCAAGCCTTGTTTCGCCGACTATCAAGACTATCAGTGACTGAACCAACTCTGGTTCCGCTTCACCGGACCTGGAAGATCAATCACTAAATGAACCTATCGGCTTCACCAAGATCCTTGATTCATTTGGTGAGGTATGGATGTGAGCCAAAATAAACCCTACAGGGTTGCACTGGAGGGGTCGTTTAAACTCACTCACGTCGAACCTGACCTAACCCAATCACCCTAGGAACTAGGACGCCCAGTATGACGTCTTCAGTCAATGCTGTTAGTTTCCTGTTACAAACGCACTATTAGGATAACTGACGGTAGACCCTCATCATGTGAAGCCACTATTCTTACTCTACAGAATACTTAAATAGAGGCATGATTGCGAAGAAGAACTTAATAATCAGTCAAAGAAACTAATGCGATATTATATGAACCACCAAATGATAATGGTTTGAACTTCCATTCTCTATATTATTAACCATATTGAAACCTGTCGCTAAGAACGAAAGAATAAAAATAGAAATCAAATAAGGTAATCAAATTGATAAAAAAGTTTGAAATTGATTTTTTGACCAGAAAGTCAATTTCAACCTTACTTTACTGTTTTGTATTTTTATCCTTTCTTTCTTAGCAACAGGTTTCAATAGAGTTCATAATATAGACAATGGAAGTCCGAACATATTCACTATTCAAATAGTGCTCTATGAAATTGAAGATAATTCTTTTTCGAAACAACAGATGCCAATCACCAGTGGAAGAAATGGAGGGTAAATGAACAGAAAAACAACTATGATAAATATTTCGTTTTATACTTTACGAGGAGGATCCAAAAATGTTCGCGATGTTCGTAGTTACTGAATAAGTTCCACAATGGTAAGAACGAGCTCTGTGAATTCCTCCAACTTCTCATTTGAAAAAAAATGCTACACCAAGTGTTACAAACAATATCACAACATCACCTACAGAACATGACCCAAATAAATGACATACCTACTGATAAGAAAAAAAATTATCAGAAGCATATCGACACTCATTCACAAATCACACCAGGAAACCTGATCAGACGAAACTGCAGTAACCTTAGTTACAAATATAAATGGTATAAAAACATGTGATGTTTCCTGTTTGAAATTTTCCTGATGATCTTCTACCACATAGTTACGGATACCCCCATCAATGTATTTCACCCAATTCCGATGCCCTTTACTTATTTCTATTCATTGAGCAAAACCCCATAGACTGAAATCTGTATTTTATTCTCTACATAACAAATTCATGTAGTATCCAGAGTGTCAGCAACCAGTTTCAAGATCAGGTAGTAGAACACCTGGCAGACGATTCAATATGCGCCCTAGCTACTGCTAAAGGGTTGACTGGGTTCTGGTCTATGAGCCTAGGATGATGATCAAATACTCAAACTCCCACTACACCAAGTAGAGAAGACCTCTTACAGCGGACACATCGTACGGCAATGCCGTAATAAATGACCAACTGAGAACAAGAATCCTCTTCGGTCTACTTGCAGAGAAAGCTGCAATCCTCAACAGAAATCTGATACCTGTAGAAGGAGTTTCCTCTATACTCGCTGTAGTGGGAGTATGATACTTTGGTCGTTATTCAACAGATAACGTTTCGCCTTACAGGTTTATACCTACTGTACCAGATTAAGCCTTTTGTTTCGCGAGGAATGTTTTGGGTTCGCAAGTCCAGGCAGCAGGCAGCATCTCTGGAATCGGATTTGGGAATGCATTCATTTCTTATTACACGATATGAAATTGCTATCAGGCATACGCAGTTACTTTCAAGATAGTCCGAATTACAATAGCTTGTACACTCATTGGAAATGGAACACCTATACGTCATTTTCCTATCATTTAATATGGTTCCAGGCAATCAGTGAATACAATTTTTGTATTATCGGAATTTAATAATTCAATTATACTTATTTGAATGTATATAGAGCATTAAGTAAATTATCCTAGCCAATCCACGTTGTACTCAAAAGCTTCGTATTCGAAAGAGGGCAAGAAAAACTTGGTTCCTGAACATCCTGTATTGTTGATTGAATAATGAACGATTGTTGTAGTATAATACAGTAATTTTATGGAAGTTTCATCGAACTACCCAGTATTCTGTATTGGTTCTAAAGCATCTACAAATTATGGATATACCAGTTGAACATGGAGGAGCTACGTCTTCTGGAAACGGTCTCCTGTATACTCTACTAGAAAAATCCTCACATCTTCATCATCAGACATTTCTGTGGAAGGTATAGAATGACCCCAACGACTTGTTGACGATTCAATAAAAAGACATTGACAAAAAATACTACTGTTTCTGAATTAATAACCAACTCTCCGCATTATATATAGTTAATTGAAAAAAAATGTGATTCAAGCTACGACGTCCATAATAAAAATCATAATCACATAGGACAGCCCATTAGTTGTAATGTCAATGTTCGTTTCCTACAACGATCTCCTTCTTTCTTCTGTCCGCTCTCACAGAAAGTCAGTTGATGGTAGACTTGCAAAGTATTCGGGAATGGTATGTCTTCTTTTGATATTTATCCAGAGGTCTTCAATCACGAACGTGAAAGAACTGAAAAGTATGCTAGGATCAATAGACTAACCCATCTAAAAGTTTCACCATCAAAAAATGGAAAGAGTTCAATTGCATGCAGATCAAAACACCATTCGAAACCAACTAGCTATTGATATTGCGTCACATGCCATGTTGAAAATTTTTTGGAGATAGATCAGAAATGTCAGCTGTCAGATAATGCTCAAGTATTCAGCGCAGAAACAAAGGTGTTTCATTTTCATGCAGCGGTTGAATTCAATTAACATCGTCTACAATATTTAGCAGTTTTATCACACGATGCTACTCTGAGCGCTCTGGGCTAGTAGATGCAAGTATTGTGCTCGGATTTTTCTTTATATGCAGATTTACACGTAAAGAAAGCCATGTAATGTTCAGAACACCACGTGAATCAAGGGACAGCAGATACGAATTAACATTCACTTTGAATTTTTGAAGTTTGTAAGCCACTATCGGCAAAGGGTTCTAAATCTCAGCTGTTCTATTGAAAAGAGATCCCTGAGCAAGAGAGGTTCGACAGGTCTCCAAGTTCACAACAAAAGGGTGGAATTCTGTACTCGTCGAGTCATCCGTGTAGATATTGCCAAGCGTGGAACGATTGATAACAATTCAGTAGGGCTCCGACCGTGAAAATATCTATAGAAGAGAGACAAGTTTCCGGCCCTCTTGGGATGCTCCAATGAAGTGAGCGAGTCTGTGAGCGAAGAATCACTAACAAGACGGATCGCCTTTCTCTGAATAGAATCGAGAAGCTTCAATGGATGTTTTGGTGCCGAACTGCTTCATGAAAATTTGCCTGCTAATAATCGTGAAGGATTATTTTTTCTGATTCCGGTAACTGAACTTTACTGTGGTATTATTCCGTTAATCGGGCTCCGCCTCGAAAATGAAAATTTTTTGGTGGAACTTACGTATTTTGGCCTCCTGAACAAATAATTCAAATGAAATTTTTGGGGCTCTCAACTCGTTTCGGAGATGCGGCCCCCCAAAGACAGGAACTTGGGGTTTTACGCCTATGTTTGTTTCTCAGCCAATTCCGCTCGAAGTTCCTCCTTCTTTCTATCAGCAAAATATACAGATTCTATATCACCCTCTTCATCACTTTTCAACCGAATTATACGCATCGCGCGTTCTATATTTTAGAGTTTTGTAGTGAAAAATAGGAAAATGCGTATAATTCGGTTGAAAAGTAATGAAGAAGGTGATATAGAATCTGTATATTGTGCTGATAGAGGAAGAGGAATTTCGAGCAGAATTGGCTGAGAAACAAACATAGGCGTAAAACCCCGATTGCCTGTCTTTCGGGGGCCGTATCTCCGAAACAAGTTGAGAGCCCCAAAAATTTCATTTGAATTTTTTGTTCAGAAGGCCAAAATACGTAAGTTCCACGAATAATTTTTCATTTTCGAGGCGGAGCCCGATTAATTAAATAAAAAATAATTATGAGCCTGCATTGAAAGATTTGATTCATTATAGTATATTCAATTTTCCAAGGGCGATATTTTTCCTGTCCACTCTACTACTAAAGGACCACAGTAAAATGGAGTCTGAAATTTCCGATCGGAAGAGACCATCATATGTTGTTTTATTATTGTCCATCTTCAAGTTGTACTGTCGAATCTTTATACAGCATTATTTCGTACGAGTTGTAATGTTTCGAGAAAATGGAAATTGGTTTTCACACGATGTTGATAAAACTTTCTGTAGAGAACAATCACCCTAACACCAAACTTACATTTTTTGTACACGTACGTTTCGCTTACAAGGTTGGCATCTTCAGGAGAAAAAAAATACAAGATTTTGATCAATTGTCTCCTCCAAAAAGTGAATAAGTATTTGTTTAATTTTGGTACATACATTTTCTCGAAGGAAACATATTTCTCATGCACTAGTAGAGGACGGCAGTAAAATGAAGTCTGATTGTAATGTTTGATCAAAAGAAGCCATACGTTGTTTTATTTTTGTTCACCTTCAAGTTGTACTGAAACTGCTCAAGTAATACTTACACTGCACCGGTAAAACAATAGTTCTTGCATAGGAAATAGCAAACAGATCACCTAAATGACAATATGGAATGTTTTGTATCTAGTTTTATTCAATATGCTGCGGATGAGTTTGAGATGGGTTTTTCGTTTATCTTCTGACGCCCTATCACAAATGTCCAAGTCGAAACTTGTCCGATTAAAATAATGACAAGGGCTTACCTTTTAACGTGTGAATTCCACCGGAATGGAATTGAGATTCGATATTTCTTTCGACGAAAGTTTATGAGCAACTGATCATGTATAACAGTCATTCATGAATCTAGGGTATGAAAAAGATATTCGAATACTGATCGGCAATTGATCAATATGCAATATGGTGTGACCAAAATATGTCTGAAATGCGCTCCCCCCCTTCCGCCGTCGAACTTTACGTGTACGAGAATTTTCTCTTTGAATTACAAACAGAAGAGAAAAGCTTGGTGCATAGTTTTTGTTAGACCCTCTGTATGTGCACAGATGTTTCACCTGTAGAGAGAAATATAAATTCTATTATATTCTTCTGACTGATGATTAACTAACAAACGCTATTCTATTCTCTACTTGAAGTGAAAAAATTCTGCCGTGGCCGGGGATTGAACCGGCATTGAGAATTCTGAACCGATTATTAACCGCCGTTGTTAACATCTCGGTCATCATCAGACCTGATCTTAATTTTTTTTTGTTTCCAGGTAATCCACAACCAAACGCACCCAGTGAATGGAACCCGAACACAGACAATAAATAACCCCAAAAAAGCTGAGTCTGCTAGGAGATGATCGATGAGATTGGAATCGTTGGTGTAAAAGTTGAAACTTTTCCTAGAGATCAATTACCCTAACATCAAACTGATATTTTTGCACTCAACGCGCGTTTCGCTAACAAGGTTAGCATCTTCAGGAGAAGAAAATCGATATTGAATATCAATAATGTAGTTCACTACAGGACATGTGTGAAATAACAACTCCCTGATCACACAGTTGATAAAAGGTCTCGTTGGAGTTATGTTTCTCGTTTGATATTTTGATGATAGTTTGTTTTTTCATATAGAGCTTCATCATTTCAGTTGTATGTAGATATTGAAAAGTATATCAGAACAGATAATGTTTTTATTGCACTGATAGGTACACAACAATCAATCCAAAAATCTCATTCGAGGAACAAGTTTTTGCTCTTCCACTAAACCATAGGAACAATTTCTGTTCATTCATTCACACTGCATGAACACCAATATATTCTTACTCCAATAGATGACAAACCAGTTTTCGAGAATAGCAGTTATTGTACAGCCATTTTCTCAAGTTCAGCATTCAGCGCTCTTGTCACTCAAGGCTAGTCTATTGTTATTGTCGACAATGCCATCGAAATTTCAGTGAATGATCCAATCGTTGCTTATTTGCAGCAAATTCACCAACAAAACCACAGAAACTCTCACGAAGGTGAATGAAATTTACAAAGCATGGTGACATTGGCATTTGTGTGAACATCAAAAAATTCATTCATGTCTGTGGAGTGCCTACTGGACACACAAAATGTGTGTATCTTGCAAGTAATATTTTTTTTTCAATCCATGAGATTATTTTCACCGATTATGAACGAAATAGTAACCTCGGTAAAAGTCAACATTTTCCTCTCTAAATATTGCTCACCTATGCCTGAGCAATATATTTTTATCGAGGGGGATGATTTACTTTCCGCCTAGGTGTATAAAACTATTGTTTTTTCCGTAGTTTTCTGTGTGTCTAACCTACCACAATCTGAAAGAATAGGAATTAATATTGGAATATATACAAGTTTAGAGGGACATATTTTTAATCTATCCCGAAAAGTTGCTGCGTCTATTGAAAAACAGTTCATTCTGGACAGAACAAGTCCAATTAGTCAGCAAGTTCCCGTATAACTCAAATTTGCCTACCAAAATAATAATGAGAACCAATATGTATACCAAAATAATTATCGTTAACGTTTCGAAAACTAAATCCGCTTTCGTTATCAAAACTTATATGCAAATTCCAGTTCCAATGCTTGTTGACAATCTTCGTAATTGGCATTAATCGAATATTTCAAATCTGACATAACATTTCGTCCTTCAGAAGGGGCAGCCATCCGCGATCCATATCAGGCGAACTCATAGATTGATATGCATTCTTCACCAGACAGCATGATGACCGCAGATTCCTTTAATTTTCGTTTCCTGCCATTACTCTCTTCTGTAATAATTGTGTCGTTGTACTGTGTGATCTCCATCGGCAGTAAGAATGTGTTCTGATAATATAGAAACACCTATCTGTCTGTTTATCCGCCACAAAAAAATGACGATTAAACAGTATACTATAGTAATCAATATCAGCTTGCCTGAGGAAAATGTCTCAGTGAAATTTAAAATATTTCTAGAGTGAGCAAAAGTTAAAAGTTGTTCCCTATAGTCGCATCACACCAATTCCCAATTGGTATGGTTTAGCGTCTATTTTGGTTTCGAATTGCATTCATTTTGCCTGAAATTCACAAAAACTGATACAAACCCGGATCAAGCTAGACACGTCAGTTGTACTCAAGAGAAGGGTGAAAAAATATCTTCTAAAAAACTGTTTTATGACTTACAATATTACATGAACTATACATATACAGAATGATTTAGAAATTTAAATGCTTTAGATGTTGTGTTGTACCGTCACAAATTCTACTGTTTTTTCATTTATGCACAACTTTGTACTTTGTATCCATCTTATTCTCTGACTTGTCATAAATGTAATTATTCAAACATAACATGATCAGATAAATCTATCTACTACATTGGTGTAGTTCTAGTTCCCAGTACAGACCCTATTCGGGTAAGTAATTAATACATACTTGAAAAGCAGCAGTTTGGAAAAAAGTCGTGAAGGGAAACTTTGGCGAATACAAAGTTTCAAATATGTATTAATCATAAACACCGACAGGTTCTGTTCTGGGGGCTATTCATCTTACTCGACTTCAAGCTACTCAAAACCTAGTAACTTAGGTAATTGATTTCAATTGAGGCTTTATGTTTTATCGATATGTTGAATGACATATTTATTTTCTGTCGCTGAAATATATTGGTAATTCAATTGACTGTAGTCTTGAATTCAAGTTACCTGATTGAAAATCTGTCCCCAGCTGCGACACTAACTATCATCTCTGTGGGGCTTGAATTATTTTTTTCTTGATTGATGTATTTATGTTTTCATCAATGTTAGTTGACGATTATAATTAATATAATATAATTATAATATTTATACTGATATCGTTGTCTTTTTTACCCATTTATCAGAACTGGATTATATAATTCGATTTCAACAAATTTCGTAGATTTGTTTTCATGATATCAACGAAACAAGGTGTACAGAATGTTTTCGAAAAGCGCTTTCGAGGTTAAAATTTTTCCTTCAACATGAAGTCGAAAATACCTTCTTCTGAGATACTGGGATGGAAAAGAATGAAAAATAATATAAAAAATCATCAATAGAAAATGGGATACACTAAAAATTGAATGTCAAAAAAGCACCTAACTACAAAACATGCATTTGTTTACGTCATGATGAAATTTCAAAGGTATTATTAGACAAGGTGTGAATTTCGGATTTTGAAACAGGCAAGGAAACCCTCAAAGTAAACAAATAATAGACAATTTGATTCTTGGCTTTGATCAAGGAATCGCGAACTCATTGCTTGTTTAGATAATATAAAATAAAAAAATGTCTTATTCAGAGTTTTTTCTGATTTATCCCCCACTCATAGTTTGTATATCCAGGAGAAAAGTAGATGAGAACTTGTGTATATTTTTGGAGAAATTCTTTGGCTTTTTTTTTCGCCGAATCAAAGAAAATAAATTACTATTTTTGTTCCGTAATTTTTTGGATTTGTAACTTACCACAGTCTTAAATAAGAATAAATATTCACACAAGTGTAGAAATGCAGACTTTCAATCTACTTCGAAAAGTTGCTGCATCTATTGAAAAACAGTTCTTTCTGGATAGAGCAAGTCCAATCAGTCAGCAACTTCTCGTATAACTCGAATTTTGCCTACCAAAAAAATTATGAGAACTAATATATATATGAAAATACTTATCGTTAACGTATCGGTAACTAAATCCGCTTTCGTTCTCAAAACTCATACGCAAATTCCTGTACAAATCCAAATATCTCTTGTAGACAATCTTGGTAACTGACATTATTTGTCAAATATTTCAAATTTGACATAACGTTTTGTCCTTCAGGAGGGGTAGTCAGCCGCGATCCATATCGAGCGAACTCATGGATATGCATTCTTCACCAGACAGCATGATGAAAGCAGATTCCTTCAATTTTTGTCCTGCCGTTGCTTTCTTTTGTCATAATTTTAGTGTCATTCTTTTCTACTGTGTGATCTCCATCGGCAGTGAGAATGTGTTCTAATAATTTGGAACTACCTATCTGTCTGTTCCTGATGTACATCTTGTGTTCACTTTTTCGCACTTCCAATGGTCGAGACGTTTCACCGATATATATTTGACCGCACGAACAAGGAATTGGATAAATACAATTTTTTGTGTTTTCCGTTGTGCTATTTGGTTTGGTATGTGTCAGTATTGACCTTGAAGTATTTGTTGTTTTGAATGTTGTTCTAACATTATACCTGTTGCCGATCCGTTTTATCTTTTCAGACAAGCGAGGAACAGAAGGTATAATGTTTGATACAGGTTGTGTATTTTGTGTAGGTTGTATGTCTTCATTGTGGACTGTGTTCGAGTATTCAATTTCTGTAAAAGTGTTTTCGATAGGGAAAATTTTAGTAATACGAGAAGTTGCTGACTAATTGGACTTGTTCTATCCAAAAAGAACTGTTTTTCAATAGACGCAACAAATTTTCGGGGTAGATTAAAAATCTGCCCTCATACACTTGTATAGATTTCAATATCAATTTTTAGTTTTTCAGATTGTGGTAGGTAACAAACCCAGAAAACTACGGAACGGGACATATCCTTTGATGCCTTCCAAAGTGCACGATACATGATGACCTTCGAACGGCTCAAATTCATTTAGCGTTTTGCATTTCACTTTGGAAAATAATTTGAATATCTCAATGCCTATATATATTTTTTATACATTATAAAGATAATGATAATAAATTCAAGACTTAACAAATGATCATGCATATGTCTTATTGCTCATTGCCGGAGATGTTTTATCGATATTGGGCTCGGGCTTAAAAGTTGTATGAATACAGCAGAAACAACGATCATTATTGAACTCGGTGAGGAACCCAAATTAGGTGAAATGAAGTTCCATATGTCATATGAACATATCCACACTGAATCGATATCTTGTCTGTTTATTATAATTGGAGAAAAATGTGAAAATGTGAAATGTAAAGTCATACACCATAACACGATTAAATTGAATATATTCTGAAAAAACTACTCATTAAGTATTGAAATTCATGATTTGTGGGAAATATTTTATGTATGGAATACGCGGCGTAGAAATTCTCAGATAGAACTGAACAATAATCCACAGTTCCAATGGGGGAAATCGGAGAATGCTTTCGAAATATTCAAAGTTAAAAAATGTGAACACCACACTGAACCAAGCATATGCTTTCAAACCGCATCAATACTTTCTTTATTTACTTCACTTTTGGAAGAGTTGTACAAATCCTTCTGTTATTCATTTCCTATGAATTTCACATGAGTAATTTATATGGAATTCCAACCAGAACAATCGAAGAGAATCGAATGTGTTCCATCTAAGAACTGTTTGAACGTGGGCATGGCCCAGCTCTTCAGGTTGACTGTCCACGGGGTGAAGGAGTCCTTCCACCGAGACAAGAACACCGTCATGGTCCTGTTGGACGTCGAAAAAGCGTTCGACAGGGTCTGGATTGAGGGATTGGTCAACAAAATGTGGAGTGTAAACATGCCTTTACACATCGTAAAACTGATCGACAGTTACCTGATCAACAGGTCCTTTCGGGTAAGAGTGAACGAGAGCGTTTCGGGTGTCTTCAGGACCGAGGCAGGTGTCCCGCAGGGATCCTGTTTGTCGCCGCATCTGTACTCTCTGTATACGCACGATCTACCAATGTTCAGGGGGACGAATGTTGCCATGTATGCGGACGATACCGCCATATATGCACATTCGTTCGCCAGTGAGGTCGCGAATCGTCAGATTCAGACCCACATGGACAGGTACATCCTGCCGTATATGGAGAGAAACAAGATTGAGATCAACGCGAATAAAACCGAGCTCGTCAACTTCTCGAAGAAATTCAAAAATTCGAAGATCTTCGGAAGTTGCGAATCGGCGATAACATCATCAGCGAACAGGAAAGCGCCAGATACCTGGGAGTTGATCTCGATAAGCGCCTCAATTTTAAGAGGCACATCAGCTTAGCAATTCAAAGAGCGGGTGCAGCGGTAAAACGCATGTACCCGCTCATTGCACGGAATTCGAAGCTAGATGTGGACAGCAAGCTGCTTATTTACAAGCAGGTAATTAGGCCGGCTATGCTGTACGCTTGTCCGATATTCTGCAGTCTCAAAAAGACTCCGATGACGAGGCTTGAGAGAATGCAGAATAAAGTCCTCCGTATCGTCACTAATAGTGATCGATACACTCGCATTGAAGACTTACTTGAAACAGCTTGTATAGAGACAATAACGGACTACGTCAGACGAACCTCCTATTCGTTCTACAAATTATTCTTGCCCAAAAGCCCTCTGACTCGTGGAATTACGGGCATCAGAGCTCACCATAATCAGCCTAGGAAACATGGGCTGATTTATGAGGCCTTGACCTCTATCAGGAGAGGCAGTAGTACCTGACGAATGAGCTATTAGCCCATTAGTTTCAATTATCTTAAGCCGGTTTTTCCAACTTTTCCGGCAATTCCCGACATGACTGAAACCACCATAATGTTTGTCGCACTTAATTATCTCACTGGAATTCTGACCAAAACACACGCATAAGCCAGGTAGGCAGGAGGCGTGCCTTACATTTTTCAATTGCCGAAAATCCCGAGGCGTTTTGACTAGAGAGACCTACTAACATTCGTAGGCATGCTCTCCGCTGTCGCGCCGGCGGCCGCGAGGGTGCATGTGGGGCGGCGTGAACCGCTCGTACACTCTAGGGTGGGCGAGTGGAACACGATCCTATCAGCCCCCTCCCGTTCTTACCTGCTGGCCGGTTTTCACCATCCACAGGGCGAAGAAGAAGAAGCATGAATTGTAAAATGTGCATTTATTGTATATATTTACTTGGATTGTTCACTTCCGATACCTGAGATGTCAATTCTTTAAGGGGATGTATTGTATTACAAGAATGGAAATAAACGTTTAGAATTTGAATTTGAAAAATTTGATAGTCATTCGATATCTGAAGTTAAGCAACGCCGAGCGCGGTTAGTACTTGGATGGGTGACCATACAGGGAAATACCGTGTCGAAAGCCCGTACAGCTGCAGCGGAATAGCATATCATAGCTCGCAGACAATATATCAATGAGCACAAGATATATTGAGGATATGCCGTCCTTCGGAGGGGACGTAAAGCCGTCGGTCCCGAGTCCATGGATGTTGGGCTCGTTAAAGATCCCTACCTCTGGTTGGAATACCAGAGGTTTCGGAAAAATTTCGGGTTGGAGGAAGTGTGCACACCGGCGTCGGTGATTGGCCTTGGTAGCGGAAATAGGCCGACGTTGAATAAAGAATTAAAAAAAAATGTTTGAACATTATTATTTTGTGGTAGATCAATGCTTGTTACGTAATTTTCTGGGCTTGTATCCTACAACAATCTGAAAAAATAAGAATCAATATTGGAATCTATACAAGTGCAGATTTCTAATCTACCACAAAAAGTTGCTGCGTCTATTGAAAAACAGTTCTTTCTGGATAGAACAAGTCCAATAATTGGTCAGCAAGTTCTCATATAACTCAAATTTTCCTATCAAAAAAATATTCAGATCGAACCCAAACCCAAGTATTGGAATTTTTCCTACCTCATATCAAAAATCAACATCATCTCATTGGATCATCAGGACAAAATATATTCAATCATCCAGAACATACAAAATGGTCCAACTGAAAGTATGCACCTAGATTTTCTCTTGTATTCGCAATTTAAAGCAAAAAATGCTCGGATACGGAGAGTTTGATTGTGAAGGGAACAGATTTTGTGAATGTTCATCAATACGGGCATCCAAACCCCTAGCGAGGAGCTGTCACAACCCTGAAATTACAAAAGTTTAGTGGAGTCGAATAATGATCATATGAAAAGCCATCGAATTAGCTTTCTGATGATAACATATTTATTGAAATTGACTTGAACAGTTGCTGCGAAACAGGAACATTAAACCAACCCAATAATGTTGGCATTGATGAAAAATACAAATAAGTTCTGGGTATTAGGAATCGAAACGGGTTTCAGGGTTAGTTAATTGTAGAGGTGGTCTGTAAAAAAAAGTGAACAATTTGAATCGATCAACTGGAACGTAACTTCAACAAGAGTGGAAAATTTGATTCATTTTTGCTTCCGTACAATATTATGAATTGTTTTGAAACACATTCCTTAAATTTTGTACTGATGGGGTTATGCGGCCGCTGATCAACAAACGAATCATTCTATTGGGATGAATGTCTTCAAACAAGCGAGCAGTGTGTGAAAATTCAATGCAAATGCAAATTATGAAGTTGAAATAATTACCAAAAGAACCAAACTAAATCATTGACAAGTCTGAAGTAAACGTTTGCCTAAATCATTTTCAAACACTGATCTGTAGTTTTTTTCAACAAAAAATGCCAAAGATAAATAGGGAGTACGATGGAGTATCATCTGTTCATCTGATATTCTCCCAATAAATGCAGGTGTTCCACAGGGTTCAGTTTTGGCGCCCACTTTGCTTCTGCTTCATATCAATGATTTGCTCGGGAAAACATCGTGTTCAGTACATAGTCCTCATACCAGCTCGAGAAACAAAAACTCAAAGAAACATCCACGTCTATAGAATTAACGATGACTTGGTAAAAATAATAGAATGGGGTGATATGAACTTAGTGGAATTTAATGCTAGGAAAACCCAGGTATGTCTCTTCTCAAGGAAAACTGATCTATCATCAGATATTCAGATGTCAGGAGGACCTACAGAGTCAAGTATCTCGATGCTAGGAATTACGGTTAGTGACAATCTCTCATGGGAAAACCATATGAGATCGATTGCTAACAGTGCTTCCCAGAAACTTGGATTTCTATTTCGTGCGAAGAAATACTTCAATTCTCTTCAGCTTCTAATGATCTAAAAGGCTCAGATACAACCTGTCTTCGAATATAGTTCTCATGTGTGGAGTTCGGCACCACAACATTCATTGAGGCTTCTCGGTTCTATTTAGAATAAGACAATCCGTCTTGTAGGTGATTCTTCGCTCACTTCATTGGAGCAT
Organism: Zygogramma bicolorata; assembly: GCA_032362365.1. Classification (NCBI taxonomy): domain Eukaryota; kingdom Metazoa; phylum Arthropoda; class Insecta; order Coleoptera; family Chrysomelidae; genus Zygogramma; species Zygogramma bicolorata. Next base: position 60,342 of record JAVJAQ010006001.1, on the reverse strand, counting down.
CGTAGAAGGGTCGGAGAATTGTCACTCTTCTACAGATATTTTCACAGTCGGTGCTCTTCTGAATTGTTATCAATCGTTCCACCCTTGGCAATATCTACACGGATGACTCGACGAGTACAGATTTCCCACCCCTTTGTCGTGAATTTGGAGACCTGTCGAACCTCTCTTGTTCAGGGATCTTCTCTCAATAGAACAGCAGAGATTTGGAACTCCTTGCCGAAAGAGGTTTTTCCTGAGGCTTGAAAACTTCAAAATTTCAAAGCTAATTCGTATAGACTGTCCCTTGATTCACGCGGTGTTCTATGAACATTACAGGGCTTCCTTTTGTGTGAATCTGCATATAAAAAATAACTAGGACTTACAGAACCTGGAATTCATAACATTACCTTTCCCGAAAACTTCGTTTCATTGACTCCAAATGTGCGTCATAGGATGCCAGTAATAAAAAAATATTTGTGTAACGTCAATTAAGGTTGTTAAAAAAATCAACAATTATCACTGTTAATATTTATATTATTCCAAAAACTATTCTACGAATTGGTGGAACCTTGAAATACAATTTTACGGAAAGATTAACATGGGCATATAATTGATGGACTGAAAATATTTTGGAAAGCTCATTGACTGAAATCTACATTTTTATCTGTCATATGGTAATCATTGACAAGTATAAAAGACCCGGGACAATAATTGAAGACATATTGATTTCAGTAGCCATCATGAAATACACGGTACTTCTCATTTGTGGATTGGTGCTCATCCTGGTGAGTAAGAAATGAGAATGATTTGATGATCTGTTTTCATAAAAAAGATTTACAACCGACAAATTGTGTGTCTGTGTCTGATGATCTCTCTATGTCGGCGTGGTTTCATATGATACCTCTATTACTTCGTTTTATTAAAAATTCGATGGGAGCGAACATAGTATTCAGTGAATTGAAAAATATTTCAAATGGCAATCGAATTCGGAATGTACCTGAAGGAAGGAAATTACCACAAAGTGTATGGTTTTTGTCTAAGAATATGACGAAGTTGATAGGCGTTTCGGCAGGTCCTGGACATTTTTTGACTGATAGTTCAGTTTGTAAGTGGTAGATGAACTTATTGTTTCATGTAGCTCTATAATCTTCAGGTGGAATATGATTTTTGATATATGGATCTTCAGTCTTCAGGAAGTTCAAACATCATTTGAAGTGTTTTCATCTCTGGAGGTGATGATATATTTGTATCTAATGAAAGTTTTGAAATATTCTATGATATTTCTGTTACACTACGAGGCTAATAAATGCAGAGGCCCATTCCAAAGTTTTCCATATTTCCCACAATATCTTTCTGGATACGAAAAATTAGGAAATCATTGTAAAAATAACATTTCCAGTGTGAACCAAGCAAGACAAAGTACTTTTTATTCTTTAACATCATTTAAGAAAGAATTCATATTATTTATATTCATACAAGAAATGTTCCGTATGAAAACTACATGAATATATCTTTAGGCATGAATGAACCCGTTCTTCTCCTAAATAATTCTTCACAAAATACACTTGTTTTGAATTATAATCAACAAATAGACATCGAATATTCTTAGAAATTATCATTCTCAAAAACTCATATCTCCTCTCCTACAATAATTTCCAAATCATACAAAAATATGATGTTGAAGTATTTCGGGTGTGAGAATGATGAGAAATGTTTGAAAGATGTGGAGATATGATTTTTAGTACTGTTTGAAAGTTATTATTATGTGGTGGATAGATTGCCTTTATAGTTTCTCGGGGTTCTTAACCTACTGCAATCTGAAAAAAAATTATTGAAATCTATACAAGTGTCGAAGGGCGAATTTCCAATCTACCCCAAAAAGTTGCTGCTTTAAATGAAAAACTGTTCCTTCTAAATTGAACACGATCAGCAACTTCTCGTCTAACTCAAATTCGTCTATGAAAAATACAAAAACGAATATTCATCAAATTACTTTTCGTTATTCGGAAACCAAATCTGTTTCCATCTCCAAACCTCGTTTACAAATATTCCCTTCTAGGTTCGTTTTCATAAATGTCAAAAATTTGAGCCTTACCCTATGATTATTTGAAAATAATAATTTTCAGGCATTTTTTGATATTTAGTCACCTATAATTGAAGAGGGGTGTCAATTTTTGACAAAATCGAAGAATAAAACAAAGAGCTTATAATTCGTGTGTTTTTCAGATCAGGTATCTGTCATCCTATATTATTATAAGCCACTATAAGAATTCGCAATATTCCATATAAAATCAATTGGAAAATTAACAAGGTGACTGATTATAAAAAGTTTGGCATTCAAGTACAGGTCATAGATGAAATCCATTTTCAGTGTTTTCTCCTCCCTGAAAATAAATAAGAAAGCTTTGAATTTCCATATCAGTTTTTGGCGAGTCATGTCAAAATGTGTCACTAACATAACTAATTCATCAATATTTCTACCAAGTTTAGATTTTGATACGAACTACTCCTAACTGAATCTTCTCAGTTTGATTCCTTTTTTTTTTATAAGAAGCAGCCAACATTGTTCCATATTCAATGGACAAGTTGCATTCTGTTTGACGAAAAGCAAGTGGCCTCTTTGCGTTTTTGTTTCATTCTATTCTGTCATAATTTAATTAATATTTTGCATAATCTATCCCAATTAATGGTTAGTATTCACCAATATCTAAAATGTTAATATTGGGTATCGTATATTTTAATGGAATCGATTTTTTCTGTAGTCTGAGCGATTTCAAAATACAAATTTCAGTAACTATTTGAACGTTATTACCACAACCTGAAAAAATAAGAATTAATATTGGAATCTATACAAGTGTAGAAGGGCAGATTTTTAATCTACCCCGAAAAGTTGCTGTGCCTATTGAAAAACAGTTCTTTCAGGATAGAACAAGTCCAATTGGTCAGCAACTTCCCGTTATCTCAAATTTCAATCCCAACAAGAGATATTTGCATTCAAACAGAAATTTCCTTATAAGTTTTGAGAACGGAAACGGATTTCTTTCCTGAAACGTCAACGATAAGTATTTTCATATATATTGGTTCTTTTTTTTTGATTGGAAAATTTGTGATAACGAGAACTTGCTGACTAATTGGACTGGTTCCATCCAGAAAGGAATGTTTTTCAATAGAAGCAGCAACTTTTCGGGGTAGATTGAAAATCTGCCCTTCTACACTTGTATAGATTTCAATATTAATTATCATTTCTTCAGATTGTGGCAGGTTACAAACCCAGGAAACTACGGAACGAACAAATTATAGTATACCTTAAGTACTTGAGAGTTTTCTAATTTCCAATTCATTTTACTTTGTGAACAGAATTTGCTTTCTTCCGTTTATGTATGAATGAATATAGACAAAGTGAATGATCGAATGGATGAATAGATAATAAATAAATGAATAGACAGATATTATTTCTTTCAACCGTGTGTGTAATATTTGTTGACAATATGTGTTCTGCTGATTTCAAATGATCTTGAAAAGACAAGAAATAGATACGTTGACGATCTGCCATAATTTTGAATCAAATTGAGCTAGTTCATTCGAATATGTTATAATTTTTTTTAGAGTTTTATGCAGTCCCAAGTAAACGCAGCAGAGGCACAAGGAGGTGATGGAGGCGATGGGGGGTTGATGATCAGACTCAGGGAGCAATGGAAAAACGTAATGAGTAGGATCGATGTCCAGAAACTCCTGATAATTTTACAAAGCCTTCTTGACGAGTGCTACAAACGATATGACGAGTTTGCGGGGAGATTGAATGCTTTATCTTAGAATATTATAATTGCTTACTGTATTTAATGAAAATCTATTAGTTGACCCTTTGAATTGTTTCATTTCTTGGGATCGAATTCGAATCACTCGTATATATATATATATATATATATATATATATATATATATATATATATATATATATATATATATATATATATATATATATATATATATATATATATATATATATATATATATATATATATATATATATATATATATGAGAAGGATTAGTGACTGGCTATAATATAATTCGATTGGTTTTGTGAGGTTGCAGTCAAGTTTGTGGGCAGTTACAAAGAGGACTCTTTGTTATTAGTCAAGCTTTCGGTAAATTTATCACCTTCGTCAGGACAACTAAAAAGAATACATTGGATGATATTTTGTAAAGATAGAAATATGGAACACTTACTAACGTGAGAATAAAATATAAACTGGTACAAAACAAACAGACAAAACATCGAAGAATATTGAATTGTCAAATTTTGATGTAATGTCATGTGGGAAAATTCTGAATACTAGGTGATTTTCTTCTATCTTTCTCGTATTCAAATAGAAATGTATAAATTTGGCTTAAATTATTGAGGTCTGTTTTTTTGTTCATAGAATGTTCTTCGTTATAAATATGTGTCATTTCTAAAAATGTTCTTTTGGTTATATTTGTTTCTCTATCCAAAATTTCTGAGTGTTCAAAATCCATCCTGTGATCCTCAATGTATTCACTCAAAGCGCAAGAATTAACGTTTCGTCTACAGTCGCTGATGATGCGACTATTTAAGGGTCTAGATGTTTGGCCTATATATGTTTTAGAACAATCCATGCATGGAATTTTGTATACTAAGTTGGATTTTTGTTTGATCAGATTAGAACAAAATATCATCATCACAGAATGGTATAGAAAACCTATATCTACTAATAGATTTATTAACTACCATTCCTATCATTCAAATAAAATGAAGATCAATTTGATCAAATCTTTGAAGAACAGAATTATCAGAATCAGTCATCCCAGTTTACAAAACAAGAGCTTATCCATGTTTAGTAAAATTCTAATTGAAAATTCATATCCAAAAAGTTAAGTAAATAGAATAATTTTTTGTAAAAGAACAGTTTCCATTAGTTCCCAAAATGAAAATAACGATTCAGGACAACCTTACATTTATAAATCATTACCTTATATTCAAGAACTAACACCAAAATTAATTAATGTATTTCGAAATAATAACTTTATAATTTCCAAAAGAAATGTCACCACTATCTTTAAATTATATAGCAAAGTTAAGACCCCAATATTGAGCAAACAAAAATCCAACTCAGTATACAAAATTTTATGCATGGATTGTTCTAAAACATATATAGGCCAAACATCTAGACCCTTAAATAGTCGCATTATTTCACATTAAAGCGACTGTAGACGAAACGTTAATTCTTGCGCTTTGAGTGAACACTTCAACATTGAGGATCACAAGATGGATTTTGAACACCCAGAAATTTTGGATAGAGAAACAAATATAACCAAAAGAACATTTTTAGAAATGACACATATCAATAACAAAGAACATTCTATGAACAAAAAACCAGACCTCAATAATTTAAGCCAAATTTATACATTTTTATTTGAATACGGGAAAGATAGAAGAAAATCATCTGGTATTCAGAATTTTCCCACATGACATTACATCAAAATTTGACAATTCAATATTCTTCAATGTTTTGTCTGTTTGTTTTGTACCAGTTTATATTTTATTCTCACGTTAGTAAGTGTTCTATCTTTACAAAATATCATCCAATGTATTCTTTTTAGTTGTCCCGACGAAGGTAATAAATTTACCGAAAGCTTGACTAATAACGAAAATTCCTCTCCGTAACTGCCCACAAACTTGACTGCAACCTCACAAAATCAATCGAATTATTATATATATATACATATATTTATGGATAAAACCTGGGAATTATATTAGGGTCAGCAGCAAAAGCGAAAGTGTACTCTTGAACAATATATTTCGAATATTTCGACAAACGGTTATTGTCATCATCAGGGAGCTACAGAATAATGATGATGGGTGGAAATATGAAACAAGATTTTTCTTACCTTGTTAGTGAGGATGGTCGCTGAATGAAATGGTTAAAAAAGTCGTTTGAATCAAAGTAAAAATTCCTGAACAGTACAACACTTATACACGTTAAAAACTATTTTCTTCGTTTTAATGAAAAGGTGAAGTGACGAACACCATGTGATGATAAAAGGGTATGAAATTTTTATGGTTATGCAGGCGCCAAAAGTCATTTGTCGAAAATGTCGAGGAGGTGGAAAATGTCATATAGTAATAAATTTTGAAAAGTGAAATTAATTTTGTGAAGAAATATATATCAAATATTTTGATTAAGTAACGTCACTGGAATTGACTTCGAGAACCACCTATTCCCAACAATTAATAATAAATATGAATAAATTTCACTCAAATTATTAGAGATCGATTTTTTCATTTGAACAGTTTGAAAATTCGGAATGGCAAGTCCATGTGTGATCTCATTAACATGGATAATATTAAAATAGCCAATAAAACTGTTCTTACAATTAATTCTTTCATTTCCAATGTGGAAGATGAAGTTCCAAATTTTTCTCAGTCAAATGTGGTTTACTGTGGTTTACGGTGTTCCTTGCAATAACTGTTACTCTGAGTATATCGTGCAGACAAGAATACTGTTGAAGGATCGTTTTTCTCCACATAAAAGTGACAGCAGACTCCGTCCTTAAAGATGTGCTCTGAGTTCACATACTTCCAAAGAAGAGCATGCATTGGATTACAGTGCCACTAAAATTTTATCCATTGAAAGGAATGTTTCGAAGAGAATGTTCTTAGAAATGGCTTTCATTTTTAAGTTCATTTATTTTTGAAAAAATCATAAAAAAAAACAATCACAAATGAATGATGCTTTGAAATTCGTAATGATATTACTCGGAAACGTAATCCACTTGGACCGTATAATTTCAGATGAAATAATTGGTGTGAAGAGTAGATACTTATACGTACTTCAATTGTGACATTCCAAACTGAACTCAATGACCTAGAAAATATTTTATATATAAGTACATTGATTTATGCTTAAATGAAACGACTTGGATTTCGTGTTTGTAGGTAGACAGATCAGATTTGTGACGTTTTTACACCCTTGTAGCCAAGTATTTTGTTCTATGTGATTGGTGGATTTCATATCCTACATTGTGTGGATATGAAATCGTATCCATTCTGTTGACTAGAAATCGCCTACTTATCCGTTTAGTGAACTATAAAGAAATCACCATATTTATGGGTGGGAGTGGAAAAATATCATTGTCTTTTTCTTCAACAAAATTCATCTCAAATGTCAAAATCTTCCAGCGATTTGCAGAAAAAGTAAATGTTTTTAACATTCGCCTGCGAAACAGAGTGATTCATCTGTGAGAGAGTAAAAATGCAAACCAACCAAAAATACACCGTCTTTATGCAAAATTCTGAGTATTAATTTTCTTCGATTGAAGATGCTAACCTTGTTAGCGAAACGCGCGTCGAGTGCAAAAAATCAAAAAAATATCAACTTGGTGTTAGGATAACTGATCTCTGAGAAAAGTTTCAAAGTGAAGACTGTCAGTCTTCATCGACTTTCATTTACTCAGTGGTTTCTATCATAATATAAGAATTGTTATTAATGGAAAAAATTCGTTAACTATACAAAAACACGCTAAAGAAAGAAATAAGGCCCGATCTAGTATTTTGGATAAACAGAGTTTAGTAGCCACCATGGAACGCCATCAAAAAAGCACACAACTGAGGTGGCAAACCATAAGACGACAGTTTAGAAAGGATTAGGATTCTGCGCTCGAAAACTAGCAAAAAACAACTTAAAAATTGCAGGCACCAAATTGGCTCTTGGGTTGTGGTATTATTACTCGAACACATGGAGAAGTGTTACTATCATTTGTAATTTCAAAACTGTACTCATAATTTTTTTCTTACAAGAATTTTGCCAAGGAAGACAATGCGAATTTCAGTCATCATATATTCTTTCATTTCTCAATGTGCTTGTATATCTCTTGCTGGTATCAAGGGGCATATTTGAACATTCCTAGCATTCGGTGGTCTCGGTAGTGTAGTGGTTAGCATATCTGCCTATCCAGAGCGAGAAAGCTAACAAGACCAATAAAACCAACAAATACCTTCCCGCACCCCCCCCATCTGAGAACGTGTGGGACAAAAGACGACAGCAAGCGACGCTCAACAGCAATAATAATGGTCAGTCGGGCACTGGGGGTGCCTCGCACACTTCAAGGGGCAGAGAAGCGATTGTCAATCCTGCACAATCCTCCAGATCACCCAATCCACCCCAAAACGCCCCGCAGAGCCCTCCGGGGGCCGGGGCGGCAGCGATGGTTGGAACGCTTCAGGAGGTGAGTGAAAAATGTAAGATCATTGGTCAGATGACAGACTTGAATAGTATAAGTGTGGCTTTAGACTACATTATTGATGGTTTCAGCCGTGCTGGGAATGATAAGATGAGGAGACTCCAGGTACTGCTGGGTCTCCAGACAGTTCTCGAGGGCTTAGACTTCTAGATGCCAGTAAAGGCATGTATGCTTAATGTCAACGGGATTAATAATAAAATCCCTAGTATTATTAATTTCGTTGATTCCCACAATGTCGATTTAATGTTTCTTTCCGAGACGAAACTCAGACCACAACATCGTCTGAATTTCAGAGGTTTTGTCACCATTAGGCAAGACAGGCCAAATGCAGCGAGAAGCGGGGGTGTAGCGATCCTGGTGAGGAAGCATGTCGCATACACACAGCTGCCACAGGTACCTAGTAGTATAGAACACATAGGCATAAAGCTAGAGGATGGCACCTGCGTGTATGCGATATACAACCCACCCAGCAATAGGTTTACCGACCGGGACCTGGACAGCCTGTTTAGCACTGGCCAAAAAGTGCTACTGGCTGGGGACTTGAATGCGAGGAGGCCGGAGTGGGGCTGTACCAATCAGTCTAACAGAAACGGCAGGACGCTTTGGGAATACTCCAACGACAATAACATGGTAATAGAACATCCGGACGAGCACACCTACCAACCCTGGAACGGTTCGTCACCATCCACGATCGACCTGGTCCTAAACAAAAACGTAAGGGACTTGGGGGGGCTGACTGTTGTCCAGGAACTCAGCTCCGACCACCACCCTGTGTTGTTCGAATTGCGCAGGGAATGTCGTCGAGTGTACAAACGTAAGTTTGATTACTCGACGACAGAGTGGCCGGAGTATCGCAGAATCCTAAATACATTAACCGAAATAACACCTAACATACAGAAAGAGGACCTGGACAACAGGATGGCCACCTTCATCCAAAATATACAGACAGCTAGGAACCAGACGACCAGGTTGGTTGTGGTTAGGGAGGGCAAGGACGTTCTCCCGGCGGATATTGGTGAACTCATCCATGACCGCAACAGGGCGAGGAGACGCTGGCAACAGACCAGGGACCTCGCCCACAAAGCGGAAATGCTTAGGCTTGCCAAGCAAGTGAACAGGAAAATGCGTGAGTTCACCAATAAACGTTGGGAAGACAAAATTGCCGCCCTGTCCGTGCAGGATAACTCTCTGTGGCGGATGGCGCGTCGGATCGACAAAAGATTCGAGCCCATCCCAACCTTGGAGAGGGGGAATGCGCGGGCGGTGTCGGACCGGGACAAGGCGCGAATGTTCGGGGAGTATTTCCGGAGCGTCAACAGGACGTCTGCCGATGCCACCCAGGAGCAGAGGCATGCGACGGCAAGAGCCCAGGACCTCCGAAACATGAACCCGGTGGCAATCGACGAGAATACTCTCGTACGGTTGCTCACCGATCATGAGGAGGTCCAGGAGGCAATTAAAAGAATGCCGCTGAACAAAGCTCCGGGTGAGGACAAGATTGGTGCGATCCTTCTCCGGAATCTTCCGCGGAAGGCCCTAGTCCAGTTCGTTCACTTAATTAACGCGGTACTTAGAAGTCAGTGCTATCCAGACTGTCTCAAGGTAGCGGAGGTAATTCCAATACACAAGATAGGGAAGCCTAAGAACGCTGTGGAGAGCTACAGGCCCATTTCCCTGCTGAGTGTCGTCGCCAAAGTGGTTGACAGAATTATTCTGAATAGACTGATGCGTCTCGAGGGAAGGATGCGCCTGATCCCTGAGGAGCAGTTCGGGTTCCGGAAGGGTAGAAATACCACTTCGCAGGTGGCCCGGATTGTCCACGGGGTGAAGGAGTCCTTCCACCGAGACAAGAACACCGTCATGGTCCTGTTGGACGTCGAAAAGGCGTTCGACAGGGTCTGGATTGAGGGATTGGTCAACAAAATGTGGAGTGTAAACATGCCTTTACACATCGTAAAACTGATCGACAGTTACCTGATCAACAGGTCCTTTCGGGTAAGAGTGAACGAGAGCGTTTCGGGTGTCTTCAGGACCGAGGCAGGTGTCCCGCAGGGATCCTGTTTGTCGCCGCATCTGTACTCTCTGTATACGCACGATCTACCAATGTTCAGGGGGACGAATGTTGCCATGTATGCGGACGATACCGCTATATATGCGCATTCGTTCGCCAGTGAGGTCGCGAATCGTCAGATTCAGACCCACATGGACAGGTACATCCTGCCGTATATGGAGAGAAACAAGATCAAGATCAACGCGAACAAAACCGAGCTCGTCAACTTCTCGAAGAAATTCAAAAATTCGAAGATCTTCGGGAAGTTGCGAATCGGCGATAACATCATCAGCGAACAGGAAAGCGCCAGATACCTGGGAGTTGATCTCGATAAGCGCCTCAACTTTAAGAGGCACATCAGCTTAGCAATCCAAAGAGCGGGTGCAGCGGTAAAACGCATGTACCCGCTCATTGCACGGAATTCGAAGCTAGATGTGGACAGCAAGCTGCTTATTTACAAGCAGGTAATTAGGCCGGCTATGCTGTACGCTTGTCCGATATTCTGCAGTCTCAAAAAGACTCCGATGACGAGGCTTGAGAGAATGCAGAATAAAGTCCTCCGTATCGTCACTAATAGTGATCGATACACTCGCATTGAAGACTTACTTGAAACAGCTTGTATAGAGACAATAACGGACTACGTCAGACGAACCTCCTATCTGTTCTACAAATTCTTCTTGCCCAAAAGCCCTCTGACTCGTGGAATTACGGGCATCAGAGCTCACCATAATCAGCCCAGGAAACATGGGCTGATTTATGAGGCCCTTGACCTCTATCAGGAGAGGCAGTAGTACCTGACGAATGAGCTATTAGCCCATTAGTTTCAACTATCTTAAGCCGGTTTTTCCAGCTTTTCCGGCAATTCCCGACAGGACTGAAACCACCATAATGTTTGTCGCACTTAATTATTTCACTGGAATTCTGACCATAACACACGCATAAGCCAGGTAGGCAGGAGGCGTGTCTTGCATTTTTCAATTACCGAAAATCCCGAGGCGTTTTGACTAGAGAGACCTACTAACATCCGTAGGCATGCTCTCCGCTGTCGCGCCGGCGGCCGCGAGGGTGCATGTGGGGCGGCGCGAACCGCTCGTACACTCTAGGGTGGGCGAGTGGAACGCGATCCCATCAGCCCCCTCCCGTTCTTACCTGCTGGCCGGTTTTCACCATCCGCAGGGGGGACGGTACCAGGCGAAGAAGAAAAGGCATGAAATGTAAAATGTGCATTTATTGTATATATTTGCTTGGATTGTTCACTTCTGATACCTGAGATGTCAATTCTTTAAGGGAATGTAATGTAATACATGAATGGAAATAAACGTTTTGAATTTGAATTTGAATTTGAATTTGATATCTGCCTATCAAGCGGAAGGCCGGGGTTCGAATCCTCGCCGGGCCACCGTGCTGGGTAATCGCACGTTAAAAGGTAAGACCTCGTTGATCCATTGCTCGCACAAGTTTCGACTTCTGAGGGTTGACGTTCGTCAGCTGGTTAACGAAAACGAACAATTTTAGAACAACAACAACAATTTCAGAACAATTCAACATCGAGTCATTTCTACCGTTCTTCAATGACATTTACGTGAAATGTCGTTGAAATTATTTTTTGTGTGGGAATAGCATCAATATTGGTATATGCAAACAATCTTCGAAAATTATTTTAATAATTTATAATTACTGAATAATTCACACGAAGTTACTCGTTCAAAATGAGGACAAACTTATCAATAATATTCAAATAAATTCTAATGAAAAAAACAACTTATACAATTTCCAAGTTTTTTGAACCCTGAGTCGTATTTCATTTTAAGACATCAACTTCAACAAATAGATATAAATTTCTGATCCTGATTCTTCAATTTTTGTTACACTTTCCATGTTACTCACGTCTTGATATGACATTGAGAAAACAGTACTTTAATATCACATCATGACATCTCAACATCAAATTGAAAATGCTAACTTTTACAGAAGGCAATTTCATATTTTGAGATTAGGAATTGTCCCTCTAAAGATGACATAATGCCTTCAAAATGTCCCAAATAGGATACGTTCTTTGGTAATGAATCAATAATGAAAATGAATTGGAAAAAACCAATAAAAATGAATTGGAAAAAACCAATTGGGATGAATTACTTTCAAATAATCAAAATGCTAACAATTTAACTGAAACCCTGCTCTGCCGGTTACTTGAACTAATTTGTCGATTTCTGCCGGAAAAGAAAGCAAAGCAATCCATGCGGTCACCAGTAAATTTTTTTGATGATAATCTCAAGGAATTGAGACGTTGCCTGGGTGCAGTTAAAATTATCGCGGACTCTACAGGCTGCGCGGAGGATAAAAGAGCCTATGCCAAACTAAAAAAACATTATAACTCAACTTTGATGCTTGATAAAAGAAAAGCCTGTGATGACTTCATGACTCAATCTAAAAACAAATCTAAGGATAGCTGGAGACTAATAAACTTCGAGAGAAACCATAATAAACTTAACTTAACCGAGCCTAGTATTGCCCCAAATGGATTTAATGATTTTTTCTCTTCAGTAGCTGTGAATGTGATAAAAAATCTACCCTTTAATAACCATTGCGCTGCGGATTTTCTTGATCCAAATTTAAAACCGAAAGATACGTTTTTCTTGGAGCCTGTAACTAGGGCAGAGGTTAACTGGGCAATAGGAAATTTGAGTAGTTCATCATCGTTCGATATTTACACCTTGAACAGTAAGATTGTCAAAGAGCTTACCAATACGCTCTCGGATTTTTTAAGTGTTATAATCAATGTTTGTTTTGAGGAGGGGACTTTTCCGGATAGTTCGAAAATCAGCAGAATAACACCTATTTATAAAAAATGAGACAAAAATACTCCTGATAACTATAGGCCGATAAGCATTGTGCCTCTAGTTAGCAAAATAATAGAAATAATACTTAAAAACCGACTACTGAGCTTTTTCAATAAAAACAAAACGATTAATAACTGTCAATTTGGATTTCGCAAGAATTGTTCAACAATTCAAGCAGTGAGCAGAGTTGTTGGGAGAATAGTCGAGGGCTTTGAATCTGGAGAGTTCACAGCTGCTACGCTCTGCGATCTCTCCAAAGCCTTCGATTGTGTCTCCCACCAACTACTGCTCATGGAGTTAGAGCACTATGGTATAAGAGGTATTCCACTCAAACTGCTGAGTGACTATCTGAATGGAAGAAAACAACTTGTTGCCATAAACGGCGAAATGTCGGACATTGCATTCGTGGAGAGTGGAGTGCCCCAAGGATCAATCTTGGGGCCTCTTCTCTTCGTGATATATGTCAATGACATATTCAACTTTTTGATGCCAAATATGTGCATTTTATTCGCGGACGATTCAACTCTCCTGAACTCACATTCTGAGTACTCAGAGCTGAAGAACTTAATGAATGAAACCGAACAACGTGCAGCTGTATGGTTCAATGCAAATAATTTGAAAATGAACCAAAATAAAAGCCAAAATATGATTTTCTCGGCGAATAGTGATGATTCGAGTGATAATATAAAACTTTTGGGAATTACTCTAGATAATAGCCTCAGCTGGGGAGCACACATAGATGCATTATGCCGAAAATTATCAAGTCAACTATTTCTTCTACGGAGGCTAAAAAAAATGTTGAGCATCGACATTCTCATAAACTCTTACCATGCCCTGTTTCATTCTCATTTATGTTATGGTGTTACATTATGGGGTAACGCTACTCAATCGTTAAGAGTGTTCAAGTTACAAAAAAAGCCATCAGAATCCTGGATGGAGCCGAATATCTAACATCATGTAGGCCCCTTTTTATTAAATATAAAATAATGCCTCTACCATCAGTTTTCATTTACTCCTCTCTGATAGAAATCCATAAACAATCAGGATCACTTAAGGAGGGTGCCCATCAACATAACTATGCCACTCGCTCTGCAGATCAGCTCAGATGCCCATTCTTCAGACCTAATACCTCTGTACGAAACTCTCTGAATTGCGCCCTCTACAACAAACTCCCCTCTGAATGGAGAAAGAAAAGCATGCCTTGCTTCAAATCATCCATAAAAAAATATCTCACCTCCTCCTCCTTCTACTCAGTTGAGGAATATATGAGCTCTACAATGTAAAAAGCTATTTTCCATCGTTGATGTTGAAGTTCAACCTCGTTTATGCCATGATGACTTAATTGTCTAGTTAGCTTGTAACCATATAATCAACTCATTTTAAAGTGTATTTTGTTTGTGACACCAAATGTAGCGTTTTTGTGTAGTGTTTTCCTTTTTTATGTCTGTTTACAGTGTACCTCATTCTCATATCCATGTATTTGTGTATAGTTGTACAAAAATTTTAGATCTAGGAATCTATCGAATAGGACCTGCTACAAATGTTCATGTACATAATGTAGTGAATAAACGTCTTTCTCTCTCTCTCTCTCTCTCTAATATCTTGAGAAGTATTGCAAATATTTCAAACAGAAAAATATTAAAGAGGGAAGAATTTCCCACAGAAAAGTCAAGTTCGGCAGCTTCAGCAAAATGTTTTAGACAAAAAATTTATTGAAGACTCTTTAACTGATCTCTTCCTTGGTGGATTTTATTCAACTGGCCCCTTCATTGAAAAACTACATATTCTCTACGCTTATCTGTCTCAATGTCCCACTCACTACTGATTTTATCAATATGCTGGAAAATGATATACATTGATTCTGTTATGATCTTCCGGTCTTTAAGGGACTCTCACGATTCCAAAATTCACATAGATCCTATGATATTTCATGCGTTTTAGGGATTAGGAGTACACTTTTGATCCCTGATTCTAGAGGTTAAAATGGCACTTTCGATCCCTTCACATTCAAATACTAATTTACAATCCCTAGGGATTGGAGAAATAGATTTTTCCTGGGGCTTCCAATTGGAACATGTTCTGAACGAGTGTTGAATTAATTTTGTCAATGCATTTGATGATGCACTACCGAAATCTGTAAGATCAGCTTCACCATCTCATCAATAGAAAATCCACCACAAACCTCTAAGATTAGGTCATCAGGTTCGAAGCCACTAGAGAATGATCACAAAGTAGAGTACTAACTCCCCTTCTGTGGTCCCTTCAGATGGACGGGTTGCTTCATGAGGTTGAGGACAGAAGTGGAGCTGCAAACTCATGTAAATGATCTGTCATCCTGGCAAGGACCAAGTCTGGAAGGGTATTCCCTAATATCCTTCAATGAACGTTGGACGATGTTCATATTCGGTGTCAGAGGAAGCACATGTCTGCAAACCTCAACAAATTTATAATAAATTCCTTCACCAGTTGTGGAAATCTGGGTGACTCGACTCCACGAAGTTATTCCATTTAGAGGGGATTATTCCCGATTAGAGAGTCAATTGAAACGTCCACTTGAACATATCGCAATATTTATGGAGCAAACGGCCCAGGCAACGGGCAAAGCTCTCTAGTATACAGAGACATGCATGTCTTACGATCTCAGTGGAAATGGGAATACATCTCGACCTACCTGCTCCCCACATGGATGGAAAGAGAAGCAAGATGAACAACATACAGTATCGTGTACACTGCCAATTGCACAAAACATGTCCATGCGTAGCGCAGAAAGCTGTTGGTTGATATTGAAAGCCACAGAATTCTGGAAATGAACACTGATTCAATGCCTCCAACAGCTAATCTTGACTCCAACGTATAATGTCACAATCCCGATTAGGAAGAACTGGATGAAGGTGACAAGGTTCGATAAAGGTCAAATATTTTTGGACAAATGTGTAAGGTTACCGTTTCGCTACTGTATATAGTAATTGAGCATTCTGTGGTGCAGGTGTATATAGTCGCAGTCCTAGGACAGGAATATCAACCCGCCTAAGGTCTTACGCAGCCGTATGTCAAGTGGAGATTTGCGCCTTTGATTAATGTGCTGAAAGTTGGTGGAATTCAATCTCACACATGAAACATTGATAGCCAAACGGCTCTGAAGGCCCTTGCCCCTCACCAAGTAACGAGTGAACTGATATCGATTTGCCAGAAAAGACACTCCTCAATAGAAATACTTAATAAATTTCTAGTGGTCTAGATTGCAAGATGTTACGCCAAACAAATACCGACTACCTGGATTGCAAAATTTTCCAGGATTGGCCGGATCCAAGGCATTCATACAGCCTTCGACGCAAGGCACTTAACAATAGTTGAAGTACAGCAGGGATGACCTACGCTGTCTAATAGGCTTGGACTTGGAGTATAGGAAGATCCAGTATGCTGCCTTTGTTAAGAACATGATGAAACAGCGAAGCATATAATATGTGACAAGGTTTTACTCCTGCCCTCCGACCTGAAAGATCACTGACCAAATAAACTGATCAACTTCGTCAAAAAGCTCGACTCATTCGGTTGCATTTGGTTGCAGTTGCAGTGGACCTAAGCTAACTTCTTTGGGTGCAGGTATATCTAATTCATTGATGTTCCTCTGATCATGATTCGGTTTTTCATAACAGGTTCTATGCTTTGAATAGGTTATAAGGTGGTAAAACTTTAATTTTCTTCACGCGATTCGCAGTGATGAAAGACTCAGAGCGCCAGTTTTTTCATCTGGGTTTTGAAAACATTTTTGACAAGGCAAGAGAGATAGTCTGAGTTTTGGTTTCTTATACAGATTCACAAGAAAAGAAAGCCCTGTAATTTTCAAAGAACACTATCTAGGGTGGAACGATTGATGACAATTCAGTAGAGCACAGGTCTCTGACCCTTCTACGATGTTCCACTGATGTGAGCGAGTCTGTGAGCAAAGAATCACCAACAAGATGATTTCAATGAGATTTATATTCCAAGACAGGCCAGGCCGTATCTGTGCCTTGTAGATAATTAGAAGCTGACGAGAAGTGAAGTATTTCTTTGCACGAAATAAAAATACACGCTTCTGGGAGCACTTTCAACGATTCATCTCACATATTTTTCTCATCATCATTACTGATCCTAATTCCTTGCATCGAGATATCTGACTCCGTAGGAATAGTTATTCCTAGCATCTACATATCGTATAAAGTTAGATAAAGACCAAGACAAGGTATTGTGTACTATGCGACTTACCATGTCAACACTGAGAATTTCGTCAAAGAACACTTGAGCTGATCGCCTACCAGTATGGAATCAGAATATGAAATTATTATTTGCCAGGGGAGTAGTTGTTTTCTGACACGTGCCAGCTAAAACCTACTGTGTAGGTAGATTTGAGACTGGCCTGAACGAATTGTTTTGAAGACGAGATAAAATTTCAGTTTCAATTGAAAAATATAAATCAGTGAAATGCAAATCAATTGAATCAATGAATTTTTTGAAGTCAGGTTTTTTACTCATTGAAATTTGCAAATCAGAATTTTTAGAAGTACGCATTTGACTTTCTTCTTCGATTTCGAATAAAATTTTATTGATGACGTGATTAGTCAACCTACATACCTCACTTGTTCGATTTCAGTAAGAGCTGAAATCATATACTTGAACTGAAATCAAAATTTTGTAGTCCAATTATACACAGCCATAAAATAATTGGCTTCAAGTGTCGAATTCTCATGAATATTCGTACAATTAGGTATCAAATACGGTATATTTTGGGATAGATATTTGGAACTATAAGATATCACTATGAATAATCAGAATAGAAAATAGCTCTTATCTGTCCCTGAAGCAATTGTGATACATATTTGAGTCATTTTTTTCGATATATAAGGTGAAAACGATGAATTAGTCCTCATTGCCCAGTTATTAGCTCAACATGAAACAATACAGTCTTTTATTTGCCTGCCTGTTGGTGCTGGTATTGGTGAGTTTTTTTAACTGAATATCAAACAGTGTTACAACTACTATTCACGATGGTTCAAATTGGATCAAATATATAAGAATTCATTCAAAAAATAATATAGAGTGGGACAATATGCGGTCATTTTCCTCTTTTTTCTTAGAACGGACAAATTATCAAGAACATAATTCACGTGCATAAAGATAATTATCAGTACAGTACAGCATCTGTGTGACGTCCTGCGTTGTCAATATCAACAGCATTTTGTTGAAAAAGAAAAGTAGCATGGGATCTCCAAGAGGTTTTTCGAAATGATTGAAGAGGTTTTTCACCTAATTGGTCAGAATATTCAATTAAATAGCATGAAGTGGAAATTAGCAATGATCGATTCTGAGCGGTCTGTTGGAAATGAAAAAATTAATTCAACAAATAACATATTTGCAGCTTTGACTTAAATCATTGGGCCAGTTTGAAAAGTGAGATGAGATGATGAGATGTTGATTCAAGGTTTTCAATTTCGTTTTGATAGGTTACAATTACGTAGAAGTTGTCATTTTTATATTTATATAAACTGCACTGATGCTTTCACCCACTGTGCAACAGTCAGGAGGCTAGACCGTTTTATGATATGGCATGTTCATAGCACTAACAATAGTCGGTGAGCACAGTTAAGGACTGGCTTTGAAACAAATTTTAATAAAATAACTCAGAAAACAACCACGCCACTTGCTGATAAGAAAGAGGGCGTTGAAATATATTATGCAGGTACTAATGCAGGATTCTTCACAGAAAACATTTCTGCATATACCGGGTGACTCGGAACTAACTACCCACCTGTATCTACACTGTTTTTTATGGATATTTCATATTCGGTACTTGGATTTAAAGCCATGAGTGTACAATTAATTATTATTAATTATCAAATCATTCATGACACTTCTGGTTTGATCGGAAGCGCAACCAATTTTCATATTTCAAATGGAATCTATAAATTTTTTGGTAATTACAATTTGGTATAGAATCGAACCTTCCCAGTGACATATCATTATCATACTTCGAATTCACAATCTTCTGGTATGATTGAGATTTCAAAAATAAATACTCTTTGTTTTCTTCTCGTAACGGAACATTTTCATAAATGTATGCTATGGAATATTGAAAAATATCATTTGAGTGACATTAATTCATGGCCAAACTTTTCACACAATATTTCTTAAGCTATTTTGAAAATATTTTTTTTATATTTCAACATCTTCAAGTCTATAATTTCTTGAATGCTAACATTGAATTTTTACTTATTATGCCTTCAGTGTCAATATTGTCGAAGTCAGATTCCTGACCTGACCTGATTGGTCAACGTGTATTGTGACAAGTGACTCCGCCAATTCTGGCCCCAATGACAAAAATCATGGCAATAAAAAAATCAATTGACGAACAATAGGGAGCCCCCCAAGTACTTTGATCCCCATAGTTTATTCATCCTCCATTAATATACAGCAAATTTGTCGATCAGAACATTGCAGCACCAAAAATAAATCTGCGAATGTGATATAGGGTGCTATAAAGTTGAAATTTCTCCATTTTCTCTACATCTCTATCAACTCCCGAACACCTCTCAAACCTCAAAACTTCCAGCCTCCTCTTCTTTTGAAACAACTTGATTTATTTTGAATTCAGAAGGCATATTCTGTTATGTTGTATTTTCAAAATGATATCTTACACGGTATAATGCCATATAAAGAGGTTTAAGAGGTTGCCTATAGGGTGTGGAAGTTAGGGGAATACCAACACTATGTGTACATATTGGTGTTGTGCTATCACCTTATAATAAGACCAAACTATTCCAATGTCTTCCGTTTTCTTTGGTCCCATCTGAACCACCAGTGAGGTTTGTCATTAATGAATTTTACCACGATATTTTATTTTGAAGGGCATCTGGATGTGCCAGGCTCAGGAGGCTGACGGATCGTCTGGAACAGGGGTAATTTTTTTCATTTGATAGGCTAATTATTATTAAAATTGAACGAATTCCATGTTTTTGGATCCCTTTCTCCATCCGTGTACAAGTGATCACATTGTATATCCCTCTCTCCAAAATTGTTATTGGGATCGAAAGTCGTTGAAATTCAATGAAAACATGGAATATATTTTGGGATTCACACGTTAGAAAGTGAGACCTCGTTATTCTTTAGCTCGCCCACTTATCAATTTCTGAGGGTTGGCGTTCTTAGGGGGACTTAGCTGGGTGATGGAAAAGGACGTCGTTAGAGTTACTGAATGAACTTGTATATGTGAAAGTCAATGTGTAAAAAATACCTACAAGAGAAGAATATCCCAAATGTCAAATGTAAGCTAATGCATTCGAAATATTTATGCATCATTTAAGGTGACTGTCCAAGCTAATGATATAGGCAATTTCACAATCCCGGATTTATGGCCTGAGTATGTAGGTGTCAACCGATACAACTCCAGTTTTTTACGACAAAATACGGAGACCAATATTCAAGCATAGAAACAACTAACTTCAAGAAAAAAGGACTATATCAAGGTAAAATCACAAGTAGTAGTATAATATTTATAAACTCGGAAAGTCTTAGTGCACACTTCGATGAAATATATGATCTTGTCTGTGAAAAATGTCCCCTAGTGATATGTTTGACAGAATCGCGTATAACAAATGGCATTCTTGATTCGGAGATATTTATAAGTGGATATGATTGCATTAGATGTGATTCATAGACACACTGGAGAGGTAATTGTATATATTCGAAATAACGTAAAATTTTCTGTTCTAAAAAACTTATCACATGAATCTAATTACTGGTTATTGTTAATCACACTGATCATAGATAGCAGCACCTGGCAACAGGGGTGTATTTACCATTCACCAAATGCAAGTCACGCGGCATTTTGCAAATACTTTGAATCGCTGTTAGAAGAAATTGATTTTTGTCATAATTATATTTTTTTGGGGGATTTCAATATAAGGTGGGACTTACAAGATGACACCTATATAAGGAAGCTAAAAAATGTATGCTCTTTGTATGGTATAAAGCAGTTCGTTACATTTTATACTAGAGTAATTCATTACAGTGGGAGTACAATAGACCTCGTCTTTTCTAATAGTTACGATGTTGAAGTGTCAAAAATGAACCCGAAAATTACAGACCACGAAACATGAATGGTGAATATATACCCCAACCTAGTTGTGAAATCACACAGGACCTTTCTATATATAGACATGTTGATTATAAGTTAATTTAGCTCTTATTGAGAAAGACTGGCGGTATGGCTCTGTCGATGTCAATGATGTATTTGATAATTTTGTTTGTAACTTAAAGGATGTATTAGATAATAAATGCCCCAAACAGGATAGGAGAGTCAAAAAATCAAAAGAATGGTTTGATGAATATACTAGAAAAGCCATATATGAACGCAACACGGCAGACAACAAGTTTATCAAATGAGTTTTCGGAGGATGAAGTAAGTTTCAAGTTGATAAAAAATGCTTTCGATACAATAGGCTACCCCCTGTTACATTGTATTAATACATCTTTAAGAAAAGGTTCCTTTTCTGATAGCTTAAAAACATCGGTTGTAATTCCCATAACGAAGATAGCTAGAACTAAAAATATTGAAGAATACAGGCCTATAAAGACTCTGCCATGTATTGAAAAATACTGGAGCTGTCAGTTTATGAGCAATTCACGCATTATCTTGATAAACAAAGATTATTGGGTCAATACCAGTCAGGATTCTGTAGTGGCTTTTCATGTGAAACTGCATTACAGAAAGTGATAAATGACTTCAAATATTCGATTGACAAGGGTGATATAATTATAGCAGTTTTTTTGGACTTGCGTCTTAATCGTTATTTCGGAGTAAACGGACATGCTTATGATTGGTTTGAGTCTCACTTACGAAATAGGTTCCAAAAAGCAAAAGTTAATGGTAATATATCGAATGCAAAAAATGTGATATCGGGAGTACCGCAAGGCAGAATTTTGGGAGCTTTACTTTTTATATGTTTTGTCAAGGACATGCTCAAATTGGATTTAGGTGAATGCAATATTCATTTATTTGCCGACGACACTATAATATACATCATGGGGAACGACACTCATGACTTGATAAGAAAAATAAATAACAGCCTTACGAAAATCAGTGAGTGGTTCAACACAAACAGATTAATAATTAATATGAAAAAATCTTAATACATGATTATAAGAAGTAGACGGCATTTGAATGATGATATCGAAGAAAATATTAAATATAATGATCTGGATCTCGAGCGTGTTAAAAGCATGAAATATTTGGGCATTGTCATTGACGAAAAACTATCTTTTACCGAATATATTGAATATATCTCAGAAAAAATATCAAAAAAAATTGAATTCGCATATAAAATAAGCAAAAATCTCACTCAATTCAGTAAATATATGATATATAATAGTATAATTAAACCTCACTTTGAATACTGCTCTTCTATTCTCTTTATGTGCCAAGAAACAGATGTCCAAAAACTGCAAATTTTACAAAATAGGTGTATGCGTTTTCTTCTGAGGTGTAATAGATTCGAAAGTATGAAGCATTATGCAACTACAGCTTCAGTGGATGCCTGTTAAGAAACTAATAAGATATCGAACGCTGATCTTCATTCAAAAACTGGTCAAAAATATGCTTCCTGAATATCTTTCAAGGAACCTGCAGTTCTGGTTCAACATTCACCCATACAATACCCGTCAAAGCCACCATATACATATAAAACAAACAAAGGTTATGAGTACTGAAAAAAGCATTTTCGATATGGGAATCACAGCTTACCAATTACCAAATGAATTAAAATGTTATACTTTGGGAAAATTCAGAGTACATCTGCGACAATATGTTATGGATTGTGATTGATTCAATCAATGTTCCTGTGTACTATTTTGCTGCTGTCTTCACTGCATCTATATCGAATTCTTTTTATTGATTTTCCTTGTTTTCTATGTGGGTCATTGTGATGTGTCATAGCCTACAGTTTTCTGTTTGACGATCTTGTGTGTATGTACAATATTTTTATAAACGAGTATCTGTTGACCTAAGTGTCTGTGTTTTTTGTAATCTGTTGTTATTTGCGTTAAATGTATGATCATACTAGTCGATGACTAAATAAAAGACATACGTACATTATTGATGTAATCGGTGAATAATCGTCGAGCAGCTTTCATCGTTGGGAAATCGGTAGCTTTTGGGTTAGGCCATGAAATTATCGATAGAAAAGGGATGAAAGTAGATCCAATAGAAATTTTGATACCTAACTCCAAAAAAGAAAAAAGTTTCCCAAAACATGGTTGCTCGTAATAAAAAACCAATTTCTGATGATCCTCATTCGATAAATAGTCTTCTATACCTCTGATTGCGAATTCGATTATCGGTGTTAATAACTTTGACATGGTGACAACATGTATTTTCTGAAATATGCTTAGTTTTTTCCAGTAGTATCACAAGATCATTAACATTCTAGCATTCTAAATAAATTCTGTTTGCAACATCCTCAGCCTTTACCGTTAAAATTTTGGTTTCACGAATATATTCGAAAATTGAATTTTTGTGGGCAATTGAACTGATCTGTGTTGATAGCAGCTTCCATGAATAAGAGACTCTCTCTTTCCCATTCAACCAAGTCTGATTCCACTATGGGAAGGAAGGGTCACTGCCACGTTCAGATTGAAACCTCCCTTTCGTGAGAAATGTAAGGTAGTTGACTATTATTGAGTGATAGTGATCAGCACTTTCAGTATCTATATCACTCATGAAAACCTTGGCAGGAAACCATTGAGTCAGAAAATGATCAGTCGTTACTAGAAGAACATAATTTGATCTGCTGTCAAAATGTGATTGCGGTTTACTTATTCAAATTTGTTTATATTTTCAATTAGTTTTCAATTCCACTCTTTTTAATCTCATTTCAATTTCTAGTCCATGGCATTTTTTTCTACAGTTCTAATTTTTGAATTTTCAATTGATCACTTTGATCAAGTTTCCTTTCCAATGGTCTTCCTCAGATTCATTGTTTATATCTGAGTTCAGTTCATCGACCGATGATAAAGTTTTTCGACAATACTTCTAATACATATCAAACAAAATGTTAACCTTGAGTGCCAGAAACCGTATCTTCCGACATGATTCATGTTTAACATCTGAGATGTTCAATATTTTCCATACTGATTGATTTCAATCATAATATCCGAAATAGCACATAGCAAGTCAATAGGTCTTCTCATATTGGGTATAGTTTTCTTCTCGTCTTCAGGTTCACATTGATATATCATTTTCTGCAGTCATAGGAAATAACCACAAGTATCCAAGAAGTTCAATAAGCGGTTACGTACAAATCGTTTCTATGATTGTTATTGTTGAGGAGAGAAATCATAACAAAATACTTCTTTCAACCTTGCTTCACCCACGTCAGAAATTTGTAACAGAAAACACACCTGGGGTATACTATACCTACTGGGAAGGCATGTTCGGAACGAAACAATTGGCCTTAGTAAAATTAGCTTCTATATTTCATCAAGCGCGTTTTGATACTTCTCATGTTGCCTTCACAGACGAAGCTACAACTTGAAAATGTTCATGTGGGTGAACTGGTTGATGTTACTGCTATTTCTCTGAAAACTCAAACTTAGCTAAGACTTTCTTGCATTGATCTTGTGGGTATAAGATGACTCTCACTACGTATTTTTCGATAATCTTCCAGTGTGGTTTCTTTCGTGGATGAAAAACAAAAAAGGGCCTCCAATGGCGGCTCATTTTGTTGCCTTGATAAGATGTAACAAATTGAGTAATAGAGCTCGTTCTATTTTGTATCCGCTATAATTTAAAAGTAATCATTCAAAGAAGGCGTTTTTGGGATGAGGTCCTACAGATTTTCTTTTATGAAAACAACATTTTGGCATGATTACTGACAGTACCTATTGTTAAAACGATAAGTTTAATGAATCACTCACCGACACCTAAAACTGATTATGTTTTTCAGTTAACCTGAATGTGGTCGAAGAAACATGTCAGATGCATTTAAGACAGCCCAAAATGGTGGAACGAATAAATACAAGGCACTTTTGATTCTTCTGTTATCAGATTGAAAGCAATTTATTTGATCAGAGGACAGTGCAAAAAACTTTGTAACCATCACAAACGTCCAGCACTCTCGATCTCAAACCATACTTAGAGACGTCTCTACGCTCCTCCAAACAATCATCTATTGCTATATATATATATATATATATATATATATATATATATATATATATATATATATATATATATATATATAAAAATAGATTATCAAATTCTCTGGTCTATCACAATTTGCATTCAATTCGAAATGCCCACCACAAGATAGCTAGCTATTTCTGGCTTTGGCCTTCATCAGCTGTGGGTTGGCATGGTCCTTGTATCGAAGACAAACTGTGATAGATATCCAGAGGATTTGAAATGAATCGTGCCTTTACGGCAAGCGACACATAAGTATATATATATATATATATATATATATATATATATATATATATATATATCCACCTATCAATAGAGCTTCCGTATATTTACAGTTTTCTATCAATCAAGCGTCCGATTCCAATTGGGCGTCCATGAGAAAATTGTAAACTCTGTTCTCTGCTGACGACTTGAAATGGTGATTGAATTTGATTGATGGAAGGAGGGATGGAAGCAATTCCATCGAATAAGTTACTTGAATCCAAATGAAAGACTTAAGTGGATTTCGGTCGAAGAGAA
This sequence comes from Zygogramma bicolorata, assembly GCA_032362365.1. Classification (NCBI taxonomy): domain Eukaryota; kingdom Metazoa; phylum Arthropoda; class Insecta; order Coleoptera; family Chrysomelidae; genus Zygogramma; species Zygogramma bicolorata. Next base: position 34,477 of record JAVJAQ010006001.1, on the reverse strand, counting down.
GAAATTCAAATTGTTCTTAATTGGTCAATAAAATATTAATATGGTAACAAAAAATTTAAATGTATATCATGAAAGAATAAAATGAAACAAAATTATCGAATGGAGAAATATGAATCAGAATGAGCACATGTTGAAAGCAAGTTTCAAGTTGAGTGAACTCACTCAATATTTTTTTCAATTAAAATTTTTTTTTGTATTTGCTTATTGTTTTATCTACCGCTGACTAACATAAAGCTTGATATAAATATCATCAAGTTTATTTTCGAATGTTAATATTTCATTGATCATCTGTTCTTTGTAGCCAATTCTATAACAGTGGTAGTAAATCCGCTCGCTCATTTCACTCCAGTCGAAAGTCGCTTTAGCCCTATTAACGCCCCAACAAGATGAAGGGATCGAAAAGATGACATTTCATAACCTTCTTTCCATATACAAACATTGGTTTAAACCATAGATTTATGAAAAGAGGAGATGGAACACAACTATACAAATCAATATCCGCGAAGCCTGCCAAATATTCAGAGTTGGAGCTTAGGAGTGGCGAGCGACACAGAGTTGCAGTCATGAAAATTTTTAGTTATTTCGCCCAAAGTTGTATATTCATTGAAATGAAGATGTTTTCCCAAATTTCATGTAATGTGAATAGTTTATATGAACATAACTGGGGGCGTGTACTATCTTAATGAATAGATCATGCAGTGCTCTTCTTTAATTTCCCCCCCTCCTTTTATTTTGTGAATGGGTTAACTCAAATAATTGAAACTTGGGATAATGAAATTGATGCATGAATACTATATTATAACGAGTAAAAGTTTCCCTCAACTTTTTTATGGTATTCTCACTAGTTTGCCATTTCGAAAATTTCTGGCCATTTACTGAAAGCATCTATGATTATCAAATAATTTTTATTATTCAAAGGTCCTAAATAATCTAAATGGATTATTTGCCAAAGTCTGTTTGGTTCAATCCAAGGTATTAAAGTTGCTTTCGGGGGATCATCTGGAAATTGAAAGACAGGCTCTACAAGATTTGGAAATATTTTCGATGTCCCTATCCAAATTTGGGCACCAGAAATAAGAGCGAGCAATTGACTTCATTTTGACTACCCCTAAATGACTAGCGTGTAATTCATCCAACAAATGTTCATGGAATTTTTTTGGAATAATCACTATGAAACCCCACATGACACAATTCTGTTCGAAAGTGAGTTCCTCTTTTCGTCTGAAATATGGTGTCAAATTAACATCAATTACAACATTTTCTGGCTATCCATTTGCAATATACATAAAAACTTTCGACAAAACAGGATCGCGTCTGATTTCAATCCCTATTTTCTGATGATCAATGGGCAAACCTTGTGAAATTATCAAGTTCAGATAGGTTGATGGTTCTCCAAAATCATCAGATAAATAGCGAATTTCCATTGGATGTCGCGAAAGCATATCTGCAACCACATTATCTATACCTTTGGTGAGAACAATTTTGTATGAAAATCCTGATAAATAATCTGCCCAGCGTCGCAATCTGCTGGCTGCCATTTGTGGTAGTCCTTTTTTTGCCAAAAATCGATACCGGTGGCTGATGATCGGTTTTAATGACAAAAGAACATCCCATGAGATATCGTGAAAACGTTTTGACCCCCCAATAAATAGCTAAAGATTCTTTATCTATAACAGAATAGTTTTTTTCGTCTGGCATCAGTGTCCGTGATACAAAGCATACTGGTCTCATATCACCATTTGGTAAGTGGTGCGACAAAGCAGCCGCAATACCTTCCTGCGAAGCATCCGTTGATAGTACTATGGGTAATTTAGGATTGAAATGCATCAAAATATTATCTGACGAGATAATTTTTCTTATTTTTTCGAAAGCATTTTGGCATTTACTATCCCACAAAAATGTTGAATCTTTCTTCAATAAATCATATATAGGTTTAAGATAACCGAAAGATTTGGCACGAATCTACGATAGTAGTTTACCAAACCAGCGAAACATTGAACTTGATTTTTATCTGTTGGTCGAGGTGCATCTAAAATTGCTTTCACTTTATCTGTATTTTTTCTGAGCCCTTCTTTAGAAATTGTATGACCCAAATAATTTATAGATGCTTGAAAAAAGAACATTTCGATCATTTAACTTTCAGTCCTGCATCTCGATGTTTCGTGAAGACTTTTTTTAAATTTACCTCGTGGTCAAGTCTAGTTTTACCCGTAATGATAATGTCGTCTAGAAAATTGGCAACACCATTAATGCCTTTCAGAAGTGATTCGACTGTTCTTTGGAATATAGCATTAACAGGAGTTATGCCGGAAGGAATTTTATTCACCTTGAAAAGCCCTCCATTCAGTCATTGCTTCTCAAGGTGTACAGAACGTATTTCTCGAGCTCTCTGTTTGAAATCGTTTTTCTGCGAGTTAGTTTAGTGTATGATTTTCTACTTTGTGCAACATATCAACATTTCGTTGTCGAACATTTGGATAAACTTGTGAAGTTGATTACTTTGCTGACAACAGTGATATCAACAAAACATCATGTCAGGAATCTGCGGAACGTGTACGACTCCCATCACAAAAAAATCTCCAGGCCTTCCATTCCAAGGTTTTTGTTCAAATTCGTATCACAGCAAGTGCGTAGGCCTCACAGTCGACCAGCTCGTTTTTATCAAGGAATGCCCAAATACTGCATGGGTTTGTTCAGAGTGCAAAAAAGGGAAAAGTGATGACTCGGACAATGGAGAAAAAACTGTGGAATCCCAGCTGCATCGAACTATTCTGAATTTCATGCAAGAAATCAAATGCGAAATGAAGGATTTTTGGAATAAACAGGATGATTTGGCTAACAGTTTAAGCTTTTGTTCAGACAAAATAACCGACTTTGAAGCGACTATCAAAAAGTTCAATGAGTATATCAAAATCATCGAGCATCTAAAAACTGAGAATTTGAATCTCACCAAGAATAATCAACTTCTTAACCAAAGAGTCAACGACCTCGAACAATTTACACGCATGAACAATATAGAGATCCAAGGAATACCTGAAAAAAACAATGAGGATATTTTAAAAATAATTGAGGTGTTGCACAAGAGCTTGAATATAGAGTTCTCATTACAATCAATAGAAACTGCTCATAGAGTGAAATCTTTTGACCCCAAAAAACCGAAAAATATTGTCATCAAGTATGTTTCCCGAAAGATGAGAGATGATGTCTTGTCAGCTGCGAAAGTGAAGAAGTTATCTTCGCCTAATCATGTACTAAGTATTGAGAACATTTCAAATAATCTCTACATTGCTGAACATCTATCCCCAGAGAACAAAAAGCTCTTTAAAAATACAAGGGATTTTGCAAAAATGAAGAACTACAGGTTTGTTTGGGTGAAAAATGGTAACATATTCCTTCGAAAGGATGAAGACTCAAAAGTGACACGCGTTGGATGTGAAAGTGATTTGATATCATTATAATTTCGGAAGAAGTAAAAGTTCAATTTTATATTCCATATTGACATCTTCTCTAAATTAACATGTTTCGTACAAAATGTACGAGGTTTGCGATCAAAAACCCTAGAGTTCAAATTGAATACACACAACTGTGACTATGACCTACTTTTTTTAACTGAAACATGGCTGAATAGTGGTGTGATGAATAAAGAGTTGTTTGGTAATGAGTTCAGTGTCTTTCGTAGGGATCGAGAAAGTTCTAAAAGCGGAAAAAGTGAAGGAGGTGGAGTTCTTATTGCCATTCGTAGGGATATACATGTTGTCGAACATCCTGATTGGCAGAGCGACGCAGAGGATGTATGGGTTACTTTGTACACTCCTAACAGAGGTAAAATTCATATCTGTTGTATTTACTTGCCACCTGGAGACGATGATGCTTTGGGTTACTTCACAAATAACATGTACAGACTTCTCAATGAACTTTCGGATGATACTGTTTTGATCTGTGGAGACTTCAATATGCCAAACACGCAGTGGGAAATGAAACATAATTGTAATTATTTAACTCCTGCTTCTATTGAATCAAAATTCAAAAACCTTAATGATATGTTTAGCTTCCATGGACTCATGCAATTCAATTACCTCAAAAACAACAATAATACTATATTAGATCTAACCCTGTGTAATAAATCTATTGTTGAAAATTTGTCACTAGGCGAGCCTCTAGTAACGGAAGATCCACATCATAGAAGTATCGAATTCAACCTCAAATTCCTTACTCATACAGACCTCAAGTCTAATTTGAGGTTCTCTAGTGATTTCAGGAAATGTGACTACGATGTCATCAACTCTGAAATCTCGAAAACAGACTGGCCTTCAATTTTTGAATCCTGTGATAAAGTAGATGATTGCTTAGATAAGTTTTACGAAATAATTAATCACTTAATAAACACTTTTGTCCCTAAGAAGAGAATTTTCAATCAGTTTCCAGTATATTTCTCTAAAAAAACCATAAACATAATAGACATGAAGTCGAAGGCACACAAAACGTGGAAAAAATCGAATTCACAATTCGATTTTCATCTTTACTGCCAGCTGCGCCGTAGATCTAAACAACTCATTCGAAGTGACTATCAAAATTTTTTGAACTCAGTTGAAAAAGATATTCCAAACAATTCTAAGAGGTTCTGGTATTTTGTATCGAAAAGAAACAATAATAATGGCATTCCCAATCTAATGAAATTGAACAATGAATCTGCAGAGGGAGCGGATGTTTGTAAACTTTTCTCTAAATTCTTCCAAAGTGTTCATCAGCCTTATACACAGACCAAAATCGAACATAATGAAAATAACATTCTCTCAATCAATAACATAACGGTCACTGAAATACAAGTAAATAATGCTCTATCTACGCTAGATGAAAACAAAGGGAACGGCCCTGATGGAATTCCATCTTTCTTTGTAAAAAAGTGTTCAGAAAGTATATACGTGCCACTAACTATTATCATTAACAGATCATTTAAAGAAGCTACTTTTCCGAAAAGGTGGAAAGAATCGTACGTAGTTCCGATATACAAAAATGGCGACAAAAATCTGGTGACCAACTACCGCCCAATTTGTAAAATGAATATTTTCAGCAAAGTACATGAACAAATTGTGCATGGCATCCTTTTGAACTCTGTAAAAAGGCATATAATTGAAGAGCAGCACGGATTCTTCCCGAGCAGATCAATAGAAACAAATCTGATCTTGTATACAGAATATATAACATCCGCAATGGACAACCAATCTCAGGTAGACTCCGTGTACACCGATTTCAATAAGGCATTCGATAAGATTGATCACAATATATTAATATCGAAATTGGCTGGAATCGGCATCCATGGAGATCTGCTGCGATGGTTTGCCTCATACATCTACAATAGAACGCAAATTATTACAGTTAATGGACACCAATCAACACCTTACATAGTTACCTCTGGCGTACCACAAGGTTCGCATCTTGGACCCCTACTTTTTATCAGTTACCTGAATGATATAAAATCCTGTTTCGAATTTTGTGAATTCATCTTATATGCGGATGATTTGAAAATATTCTCAAAAGTAGATAGAATTACAGATTGCTCTATGATTCAAAGTGACTTGAATAGGTTCTATGAATATTGTAAAATCAATAAACTCTTCTTGAATTTAGATAAATGCTGTTTTATCACTTTCACTCGAAACCAAAAAGTATTCTCTTATGATTATAATTTCAACAACAAAGTGCTTAATGAAGTAGATGATGTAAAGGACCTGGGAGTGGTAATTGATAAAAAATTATCATTCTCAAAACACATTGACTATGTTGCTTCAAAATCTAATAAAGTTCTGGGGTTCATTCCAAGACAATGTAAACATTTCACTTCTATTGTGGCCATGAAAACATTATATTATTCATATGTCTACAGCAAATTGAATTTTGCGACCGTCATTTGGTGTCCACAGTATGCTGTATATAAGATCAGATTGGAAACTATACAAAATAACTCCCTGAGATTTCTAGATTACAAAGTTGTTGGCACGTACAATAACACTACGAGTACATCCCTCTTAAGAAAAAAATACGACTTTCCTACACTAGGGGCTCGTCGAGAACAATCCGATATAGTTATTTTATATAAGATTGTAAATAATCTGATTGATTCTGCAGAAATCTTATCAATGATAACGTTCAATGTGCCATCCCGGAATTTGAGAAACAATTTTCTTTCTTTCGAAAATTTCTGCAGAACTAATTTGGGAAAGAATTCGCCTCTAAACAGAATGGTAAACTTATATAACCGAACATTCAATCATATTGAAATATTCAATACCTCACTTAGCTCGTTCAAAACAAAAATTAAATATATCATTGAATCTAACTGATCAGATCATGTTCATGTTCATTCGTTTGCATATATAATGTACTTAATATTTTTTAGGAGACATTCACTCTGTACACATTACTGTCTTCGTGGATAACCCTTTGGGCAGCGCCTGTTGTTATCCTATATGATTTCAATAAATAAATAAATAAATAAATAAATAAATAAATAAATAAATAAATGCGTATTCCAAGCTACAACTTTCGAAGAATCCCTATCCAAAACTAATTTATTGAAAGCATTGCTCAAATTGATTTTTGAGAATGTTTCACCACCCTGTAATTCTGAAAAAATGTCTTCAATTCTTGGTAATGGGTATTTTGTCAGAAAAATGAAAATTACAAGTTATTTTATAGTCCCCACAGAGACGTATGTTACCATCTCGTTTCAATCTGGGAACCAAAGGTGTAGCCCGTTCACAACATTCAATAGGAGTGATTACACCATCATTTTCTGATCTCTATCAGTTCTCTATCACCTTTTTTTTTTAATGCGATTGGTACTGGTCTAGACCTCCTAAAAATGGGTTTGACATCGTCTTTCAGTTGCAAGTGGAATGTATGGAACTTATAACAACTCAAAGTATTGAGACAATTCATTCAAAAAATTAGGCAATTTGTTCGAAACATTCAGTTCATTTGATGAAAAAGTGAAATTGAATTTTGACATGAAATCTCTACCAAGAATATTTTGACATTCGCTGTCAGTTTTGACAACTTGTAATATAAATTCGTTGCAACTTTCAATCAAGCACCCTGAAAAACCGTTCAATCTCAAACTACTTCTCTGTAATAAACAATTTGAAAACAATTTCTGAAAACATTTTTCAGATATGACTGAAACTCCTGCTCCACTATCTAATTGCATCGAAATGTGTTTTGCATTAAGAGAAACATTTAGCATGATCGGGTTAGGTTAGAACAACTAAAATTATTAACTGAAATTTCAGCTTCTTCAGATTCTTCTGACTCAACTTCCAGTGTATTCTGCTTCCTAATACACATTTTAGAAAGAACCAACCTTCTTGCATGTATCACAGATATAAGTGGAATATTTGCAAACCTGTTGTCCAGTGTGGAAATGTCCGCAAGACTTACATTTCCAACGATTTCCCTCTCGCGTGAAGACTCCTGGTTTTTCGGAGAGTGTTTCGGTTGTCTCTGGTATTTTTTTCTTAGAATATTTATCGATTCCTCTTCATGAATAGAAGATTCTTTCGTAAGCGCTTACTTCAATAATGTCTTCAACGTTGTATCGAGTTTTTCTTCACATAATCTATCTTTGATAGATCCTTTTCTCATGGAGCAAATGAATTTGTCGTTCAAATACTGTTGTAAATGATTACCAAAATCACAGTTTCCAGCTGCATTATGAATCCTGGCATACCAAACGTTGATCGTCTCTCCTTCCTCTTGCACAATTTCGAAAAAATAGATTATTTCCCTGTAGATTGACGTAGTTGGGGAGAAATGCGTCTTAAGAAACTTGCATGAGTCGGTGTAGGTTTTTTCTTTCGTGATATTGGCGTACATAAATCTCGAAGAACTTTATATGTGGTGGGACCAATCAAACTTAATAATGCTGCAACTTTTCGCTTCTGTTTATCTGTATCTTTGATGTCATTCACATTGAAATACATTTCCAACTGCTCTTGGTATAAGGTTCAATTGTCCTGTTCAGGATTGAATTCTCTCAAAGAACCAATCATTGGCATTTTCGTTACTTTTGTTGAACTGGTTAATAACAACACTTTCATTCTCGTCGCCAAATGTGATGGACCGATGGATATCTTTATTAAAACAACACTTCTGAATACCAGACTTTAATAAATTCACTTTTACACAAAATTGGTCGTCGTTATGTACAACATTCATAATTCATCTATTGATTTTGCTGTCAAGTATGACATCCTGAATTTATAGCAAATATCATGTACAGAGTACATTACAGAACTTACCTCAAATTATTATTTAGTTCATTTCCTTATTCGTGTTGTCCTTTTCATGTCTGGTGAGTGACAAATGGCGTGAGTCGCACATGCGTTTTTTCTTTGTGAATTTCTCTCTGTCGTGTTGGAAAATGACTCTGCCACGTTTCATGATTGATGGGTCCACAAATAACCATGCTGCTTCTGAGTCGGCGTAGGGAGTTAGTAACAAGGCCTACTTACTGCGGGATTTTGGATGAAGGCGATGGCATTTGGTATATAATACCATAAATAACGTGAACTACTTCTGTTAAACACTCCTTATCAAAATATCCAAAAATATAATTAGGTCTTCTTCATTTCAACAACAACGAAATCAAATAATCATCGTTGTATCTTTACAAGATTTTTCCGATAACTAGGCTCTGGCATAAAATATTGTTTCATAAAAATTTTCACGCATAGAATGTTGCATCATTATTAACTGTTTCAATAGTGGATGGTATTGGAAAAAATCCTGTGAATTCAGACTCTTTTGATTAACCGAAAAGTTGGAAATGCAAAATTGTATCAACAAAATCGATTTGCTGACTCTCAAAGATATGTCAAGAAGAGATAACTTCATTCTTGCTGATGTTTTCATATCACTACCAGTTGAATCAGCTTGGAACAATAACGTTCTGTATAGTAAACTTGGCAACGTTGATTGGACTCCCAATAAGCTAATACACGTCTGAATAATGTATATACCGGACGCCATAATGTGAATTAGGAGTCTGAGATTGTGTATACTAAGGAGTCGTTATGAATGTTTTACGGACGGACGCTATACTATCAACTCCACAGTTGACAAAAAAAAATTCAGCAATAATTTTTTTTTCACAGCCTAGATAATTGTGTCCCACATCTGACGTCACGCAATATACTCTAGTAGTTCATTGAATTATGGTGGACGCTCCATCGCCGCATTCATGTATGGACGCTCAATTGATGGTGGGATGTATATATATATATATATATATATATATATATATATATATATATATATATATATATATATATATATATATATATATCTATATATATATATATATCTAGCATACTTTATTACGTCCATACATTGGGTTTGTACCATTCATTGCTGCGTCCTCTACAATAGTGCGTCCGTATTTCGGACGCAGTAAAGTTTTACCATTATAAATCCGTACAACTATGTGGGAGGTCCATGTCGATTTTTTGGAAGGTCCTACTTACCAAGACCTATCAGCAGATATCAGATACATCCATTTCTGACGTCACTGAAACATGTTATCTGGTTTTGAAAAAATAATAAGTGGATGCACCATCATGTGTCCAATGAAAGTCGAAATATATCTTTAGTTCAACAAAATTCTGTTTGGGGGGCGCTGTCAATCGTGAAAGCGTATACTTTTACAAAATACCCGTTGCACCTAATGTACTTTAGGGCGTCCATAAATTTGGCAACAAGGCACGAGTGGAGAGATCCGCGATATTTCAGCTAGTTTGGATATTTCGGACCGACCTGCGCACTTCGAAGGAAAATTTATTGCCATTTCACACCACCGCTTCAGGATATTTTTCAATATTCAACCATTCTTGCGTAGTGACTAGGAATTAAAAAACATACAGATTTTTCCTGTTGAAATAACCATTTCTTACGTACTTTCCTTCATGTATTCTTCACTAAGAACTTCAAAAGTTCACTAGCATGTTTCTGGTATTATATTGCTCAATGCTTGAGGTGATATAATTGCCGAAAACTTCAAATCCTCGTAGATTAACGTTACAGCTAGTCGATCATCCACTGATATTGCTTCCCTCTTATAGTGAAGTAAAAACGCGCTCGAAAGACGTTTCTATCACGAAAAAAAACCAAATTGAGGTAGAACAAAACGAGTGGTGTATTGTTATTGGGAATGTTATTGGCTATTACAAATCGATATTTACGACACCGCCAACTGGGGCTGACTCTTTCTATAGCAAAAAATGTGTGAAAAAATGGAAAATCCAAAAAACGCATTTCGTGATAACTCCAAAACTATTAGAGATATCAAAGTTTTTTTTTATTCGAAAGTAGAAATCTTGGCGCTGGTGTTAATGCGGCCGCATTTTTAGAAACTCACTTCTTCTTCTCAGAAAAAAATAAGAAATACTCGTATTTATTTTTTGTGCATTGATTTCTTGAGCAATCGAAAAACTTTTTAATCTCCAGGAATTTTCACATACTTTCTGTTGGTGAATTGAAGCAAAAAAATCACAGAAGTTAAAAAAAAAATGTAATAGGTTGAGATCGATAGGACACGTAATAACCGCGCCGATATTGAAATCACGCGTGTCTCCCGCATGCACTTTGCCCGGAAGACCTGTGCGCGCACAACGACAGTGAGCAAAAGCAACATGAGGTTTTACCTATCTGTATTTAATTGTGCTAGTCTAATCATTAATTACATTATCATATGCATTTTTGGAAAATTATTTCAAAAACTTTCATTAGGTATAAAATAGAGAGCATTATATGTGGAGAATCTGTTGAAACTCAGGACACATCGGTTGTGCAAAACCTTACAAAACGGGGTCTGCAAACTGAAGTTGGTACCGCAGAGAAAAAAAATACTGTTGGCTTAAAAATTTTGGAACGCAAAATCCACAGCAAGAAATTTCTTCTTGAACAACGAGAAATAACATCAGCTCATTAAACATAAAAAGCATGCGTCTAATCTACAATAGTAGTGGATACCTACATTAATAATTCGCCTGAGAATGCGGAAAGGTCTAAACGAAGTGATTCAAATGTAACTGAGTTTCAGATCTGTTCCAAAAAAATGTTTTCAGATCTGTCTCAAAAAATGTTTTCAAATCTTCCTCAAACAAAAGATCGCTGCTAATTTTTGTACAGAATGGGCCAAGTTCATTGGGGGATAATCAGTTCCTGATTATAGCGGGAGGATTTGAGAACCCAAAATACGTGTTTCTTATAGCTAAAAATGATGATCCGAATATATTCACTAAATAGCAATCAAGAAGAAGCAGATCCGCGAATTATCCGTCACGTTTTAGCCGAGGTGGAGCGCATGGCGATTCTATTCTTGTAAAATTGGTAGATAGAGATGCTCTTCTTTCATTGCTACATTATTATAGCACCGCTCAAGAATTATTGATTTGCCAATTATTTATTCAATTAGGACATAGTAAAAATACACGTTAAAATGCCATACATGATATAGTGGAAAAACTTGGACTCTCCATTTGTAAAAATCTCCTAGCAGCTCATTGTCTGACAGGATGTGATACCACAAGCGCATTTCACAAAATAGAAAAAAAATGCTTTTGATGTGTTGATACAAAATATCAATCACTTAACTGAAATAGGAGATATCCTTAATTTAAGCGAAGACGAAGCCGTTAAAATTAGCACTAAGTACGTATATTACTTGTACGAAAATAAAAAATGAATTTTGGTGAAATGGACCGAAGAACAAAAAAAAATTGCTACAGAATATTTTCGTTTTCATATAAAGAATAAAAATCCACCAAAACGACAAGAATGTGAAGAAATGAGAACTTAGTTTCCCAAAGTGTTCGAAAATAAAGATTGGATGAAAATCAAAGTATTTATGCAGAATAAATAAACGAAAAATTATTGTGAATAATTCAAGAATGTTTTCTCTATATGATCAATGGTTTATTTTTGCTTTATCAATTCATCTTTAGTTCCTTTTGGTTTCCTACAATTCATGGATATCATTACCTCAGTATTTTGCCGTTTTCTTCGAATTGAAATAAAGGTATCAGAAATATCTGGTTGTTCTCATTTCATTATTCTGAATGGTACCATTCATTGAATTTTAATGAACAATTTTCCTCAGGAACATCAAACGATGTGATTGAAACATCTGGTGTGAAAGTTTAAACATTTTATAGAGATCAATCACTCCATCAACACCAAAGTGATATGACGCGCATTTCGCTAACAATGTTATCATCTTCATGAGACAAAAATTTATATCACTTTGGTGTTAGGCTAATTGATCTCTAGGAAAAGTTTCAACAACATTGTTCTGATTGATGACTTTCATTCTGGTTAACAAAAAAAACCTTGGACATCGAAAAATAAAATATATTCAGATATTTTTTTATATCAACAATTGAATTGTATACTCTTTTATATCGCCTGAAATCAATTCAACAATGAATTGTGCAAAATTTTTATCAAGATCCGTTTGATATGTGATGGGTAGAATTCTCATTGGGAAAATAACATATTTTTGTACCACTTATTTCAAATACACTAAACTATCGAATGAGGAATTTTGTTTACGACTATTACATAATATAAGTAATATACGTATGGTTTCCCCAGTATAATGCCATACATGATTCTCTTAGGGATTTATGGCAGGGATTTATAGTCTTCATTTCCTCTCCTAGTCCAATCACAAAAGTTCTTGAAATTAATATCACCGTAGAAACGATATAACCAATCTCCAAAGTGTCAGTGTCAAACGCATTGGTAGTGTTTGTGTATTTGTATAGAAATGAAGAAACTGAAGAATCATTTACCTGTACACCTCCAGAAATTGTATGAATCAATCGTAAATAAAGTAGAGTATAACACTCGCAAAAATGGTTATTATCCTCTCGGAATATTTTACATCCTCGCCGCTAACGCGGCTCGGTTCATAAACATTCCTCTAGAATAATAGTTGTCATTATTGACTCGTGGTATAATCTACTATTAAGGGTGGAACACGAAACTGCTCTATCTAAACGGTTTTTGATAAAACAATGATGTTTATTGTATGTCTTCAATTTCATTTCCACACCTGATAACCCAATAACTTCATTTTGTTACAGTTGTGGTATATCTTCAAATTAATTTCTTTACCGGATGAAACGAAGAATTCATTGTTTTAGAAATATAGTTGTCACTACACATTTAATCAGGTCTTTCATGGAATATCAAATTCTGAGCGATAAAAGCTCTATACTTGCTTATGCAATCGTACCTAAATGAAAATTCCGAATAATATCAAATTTGAAGTTCATGTTATCTGTTGAATCATTTCGCTTTCATCTGTTGTAACCGTGGAAGAAGTATAATGAATAACTCGCATTGAATGGTATAATTGCTCACTCGTATGATATACAGCACTCGCCTACTGCTCCAACTGCAAACTTCATTCTCGTGAAGAATGTATTATCATTCCTTGATCATAGAACAATATACTATTGTGATAACAATTATGTGTAAGTTCGAAATATCTACAGTCTTGATAGAAAATTAAGAAATATGAAATCAATTTGATAGGAATATATTTTTTCGCGTGATTCTGATCAAGATTTTTTTTTCCCAAATTAGTCGTCTTTTGTGAAGTCAATTTTCAACAACACATAAAATGAGAGCATTTCGCATACAGGTTGTGAGCAGAAATGAATCTGGCAACACTGCAGGACGCAGCATCATTCTGATTGTGTACAATAATATATTTTCAGGACGCAAGATAGTACTCAACATAAAAACGTATATTCGATGGACGCAGTAAAGGCCCACTTTTGAGGGGACGCAGTAAGGGCGTGAATATCATTGTTTTTATTTTTGATGGTAATGAAAATCTAAAAATAGATACGGAATGCATTTAATGAGGAGAAAAAGTATTCGCTATAAAACTCTCCCTAAATACAAGAATTCAAGGGGACGCAGTAGTGTCGTTTTGTGAAAGGACGCAATAATGTTAGCGTGATGTATATATATATATATATATATATATATATATATATATATATATATATATATATATATATATATATATATATATATAAGAGATTTCTGAGTGGTTTACAGAACCCTGGATAAGAGTGAAACAATGTGAATGATAGCTTGGAAAATCAAGAATTACGTCTATGGAGAATATTTGTCGAAATCGATGTATATACCACTAAAATGATTGAAAATGACGAATTCGTGATTTTTCATTATCGATATTATTATATGATTCATCTGTTCCCTGCTAATGAATGATATTTTGTAACACTTTGAGTTCCTTTGGTACTTATGATTTTTAATGTTTTTTTTTTTTCAAGGGTGCCCAAACTGGAGGTGGAGGAAACATTCTCAGCACATTTAATAACCTATGGACGGGTCCGTTTAGAGATATCTTTAAATTTATAAGATCACTACTAAATAGAATTTTTCCATTTTGACTCCTGAAGGCATAAATGGCTCATATCTCGAAGTCAAATTTTTTTTTTCTGTCATTAAAGTTTTGATATCTGTTATATATTTGCTGTTCATTTATTTAGTTATTACCTGTATACTCTGAATGTACCTTGGAAACTGTCATAATAAACTCAATATTTGCCATTGCCTTGTATTCGATATTCTTTTTATAACTGAAATATCACATGGTGGCAGCGGTAAAAAGCTTTTAAGACGAAATAAAGTATAATTCCGAACATATTTGCATGAAATGGAAGCAGCAAGAGGTCCGGGTACCGTGAATTTTGAAGGCAATGTCTCGCAAAATTGGAAGTTATGGGCCAGAAATTGGATTTATTTTTGAAAGCCAGTGGTTCTCATAAAAAAGAGGATGAGGTGAGGATAGCCATTCTATTGAATTCAATTGGAGACCATGACATATATAATACTTTTGAATATGGTGCTCAAGAGAATAAAAATGAATTCAATACGGTTCTCAAAAAATTCGGACAATATTACGAATCAAAATTTGTTTGATCTGTTTCTTCGAAAAATGTAAGATTGATAGAATGGAATGAACAAAAAAAAATAGAAAATGTGTATTTCAAGTTGAAAATTGATACAGGAAGTGATGTCAATATTTTGAATTATCATGATTTTTGTAGAACTAATTTCAACGGAAAGCTCTCACAATCTCGAATTTCATTAATATCTTATTCAGGACACAAAATTGATACAATTGGTTGTGCAGCATTCAATTGTGAATTCAATAGTGAAAAGAAAATATTGACCTTTCGTATTTTAGGGTCAAATTCCATTCAATCAATCTTGAGTTTGGAGGGTGCTATTGAATTGAATATCATGAGAGAACATAAAATTCATTCACTTACTATATTTTGAGAAGATATTCCAAGGTTTTTGATGGTATAGGAAGGATAAAAAATGTTGAATGTAAAATTGTTTTGTCAGAAAATACAAAACCAAAAATTTTTTCTGCTAGAAAAATTCCATTGTCTTTGAAAGATAAGGTTCATAAAAAACTGAATGAAATGGAGGAACAGGGTTTGATAAAAAAAATAACAGAACCAACTGAATGAATCTAAAATATATTCATTGTTAGATGCGTCTTCGGCATTCATGCAAGTTCCATTAGATGAACAAAGTTCTAAACTTTGTACCATAGCAACACCATATGGCAGATATTGTTTTTTGAGAATGCCTTTTGGAATATCAAGTGCTCCTGAAAGGTCTCTTGAAGGTCTGCCAGGAGTTTTTACCTATTTTGATGATATTTTAGTTTTCGGATCAACAATTGACGATCACATTAAAAATTAGTAAATGTTTCACAAAAAATTTCGGATTGTGGTTTGACTTTGAATAAAGAAAAATCTAAGTTTGCTGTGAAGCAAGTGAAGTTCTTGGGTCATATAATAGATGAAACTGGTATTCGAGTAGATGAAAATTAAGGATATACAGAATATGTCAAGCCCGACTAACAAAACTGAACTTCAAAGATTTCTTGGTTTGATAAATTATTTAACTAAATTTCTACCCAACATATCAGAAAAGACTGCTCCTTTACGTGAGCTCCTAAGAAATGAAAATTAATGGATTTGGGATCAATGTCACGAAAGATGTTTTATATCTTTGAAAAAATTCGTCACATCAACACCTGTGCTATCTTATTTCAATCCCAATGAAAAAACAGTACTCTCTGTAGATGCTAGTAGTTTTGGAATGGGTGCTGTATTGCTTCAGAATGATCATCCTGTTGAGTTTGCTTCAGTCTCCTTGGATAAAACTCAACAGAAATACAGTCAAATAGAGAAAGAATTACTTGCAATTGTTTTTGGTTGTGAACGATTCCATTTTTTTCTGTTTGGCAGAACTTTTGAAGTTCAAACCGATCATCAACCACTACTAGGTATTGTAAAGAAGTCAATTGAAGATTCATCACCCCGATTACAAAGGTTAATGATGCCTCTCTTACGGTATGATGCAAGATTGGTATATGTTCCTGGAAAAAAAATGACAAAGTCAAAAAAATCAATGATGAAACAAATAGTGATCCTTTCCTACAAGAAGTAAAACGATTTGTTCAAACAGGATGGCCAATCCATAAAACAAAATTATTTGATGAAATGAAAAAAATTTGGCCAATTCGTAATGATATATATGTACATGATGATGTTCTCTTTTTCAAGAAAAGGCTAATGATTCCTAATTCTCTGAAACTTGAATTTCTGAATGTGATTCATAAGGCTCATCAAGGTGTTCAATCATGTCAGAATCTAGCAAGACAAGCTGTATATTGGCCTGGTGTAATGAAAGATATTGAAGATTTTGTATTGTCCTGTAATATACGCCAGCGTTTTTCCAAAAATAACCCGAAACAATATTTGACGTCCCATAATATTTCAGAATTTCCATAGCAAAAAATTGGTATAGATTTTGGATTTTTCAGAGGGGTTGATTTTCTTGTTATTGTCGATTATTACAGCAAATTTTTGATAGTGAATAAGATTGCTAATAAATCTGCATCGTGTTTAATTTCAACGCTGAAAAACATTTTTAGTTCATTTTGATTGCCGGTTGGAATTTTTTCAGACAATGGACAACCTTTTTCATCAGCCGAATTTCAAAATTTTGCCAAACTATTGAATATTAATTTGAAAACGTCAAGTCCTTATTATCCCCAATCTAATGAAATGGCCGATTTCTGTTGGATAAATATTTTTACTCTTGAATGCAATAGTCATAGTTTTAGTGATATACATATAGGTAGATGTAAGTATTATTATATGAAAAACTAGCACATACGTGGAGCAAGTCTCTGGAATTCTTGTAATGTAATCTTGTTGAATAAAAAGATATCTATCTATGAATGTTTCAGTGAGGTGTCATATAACACGTCATTGAAATTATTTTTACTGCTGTTATTTCTTGCTAATACTGTGTTCCATCTAAAACATGTATTTCGAAATGACATTTTCCTTTAATTTCTTGATGAGTATACGATATGGAAAGTAATCAAAGAAGATCCTCAATAATATATGTCAAGCGGATGTAGCATGTATTCTGTTTTTAAGGAGCAACGACATCAACTCAAGATTTGATTATATTGAGGTTCAGTTCTCTCATAAGAGCAGCAGGTGAAAATAATCTTCTTTTGTCACCATTACCTAGCAAATCTAATACAATAGTTGAACACCTAAAAAGAGTCGACCCGCAAATTCAGATATGGCAAGGAAATGACATATATCCCTTTGATGTATTTTTTATTACTTGAAACACCTTTATGATTGAAATTGCTTGAATTATACGTAATACTTTTTTATCATTTTGACAAAGCAAGAAGACATATCCAAAACAGGGAGACAAAATAAAAAATAAATATTCCAGTTCTAACACCCCATTTTTCTTATTTGTTGGGTGCTTATCCTACCAAAATTTGAAAAAAGAAATAATATCGGAATCCATACAAGTGTTGAAAGGCAGATTTTCAATCTGCCCCGAAAAGTTGCTGCGTCAATCAAAAACAGTTCCCTCTGAATAGAACGCGTTCTATTATTCAGTAACTTCTTGTATAACTCAAATTCGCCCATCAAAATAAATACAAGAACTCATATTTATCAAATACTCAGCGTTGTTAACGTTAAGGAATAAACTCTGTTTCCGTTTTCAGAATTTCTTCAAGAATAGTTCTCTTTCAGTTAGTTTCTGGGAATCTGTTAATAACTATGAATCAATCACCAGCTCTGGATTATCTATTGCAAATAGTATTTTGTCGGTATTTAGAGAAATGTGCTGTTTGTGAAAGTCAGAAGAGTAGCTTATACTGTAATAGCGAAAATAGTTGTTCCAGTAGTTCACGATTTTTAAAAGTCAGAAAAAATATTTAACGTATAAGGTTTGAAATATAAAATAATCCATTAACCACCCAACCAGTAAAATTGTTTCATGATTTGATGGTGCTGCAATAGTTTTATTTTGTTGGAATTTCATAATTACTTCAAAAATGTTAATTATTTATATTAGACGTGCCTCAAACACAATACAGTTGTAATGTCTTCAACAGTTTCATTAGTACAGAAGTAAAATTATTGAAATGGCTTCAACCTTTCTATTGGTTAGTGTTCAAAGATATATTTGGTGACATATCTATTATATTTTCCTAGTGTCCAATACAAAATTACATCTTGCGCCTTCGAAAGAATATTTTTAACACTTTTTTTCATCGAAATATGAGTAAGTATCGCTTGAATATGTTGCAATAGTGGAGTAAGGGAAGTCTTTATAAAACTACTCTTTAAGAATGTTAGAGAAATTCTATAGCAACTGCCGAAATGTTTTTAAAAGTGTTTTGTAGTGTTTTATGAAACGGTGCCAATTTGCTACTTATAGCTGATTTATAAACACATTAAAAACATTTCTGGGACTAATGCAGTTCTATTATTTGTTTCACCGAAACGTTTTAGCAACTATTACAAAATATGAAATAGCTAGTTGGGCAGATATTGTGTTATCGATTTTTTTATGTTCCATTTTCTGTAATTCGCTGATTTTCATAAAATATACACATCATTCAGAGAGCACGTGTTATTTATAATCAAACTGACAGAAAAATTCCGTTGTACATTACAACTGTTGCTCCGTTCGCCCCTACACGTATTTTTTCCTGTTCAAGGTCCATACGACCTTTGATACACACAGGTATCTTGAATACATATTTCTCAATATATATTCAGGTGAAATCTCACACATAAAAAAATATTTAATGCAAAATTATATGGTCTAACATAATATTTTTCTAGAAATTCGTTTGGAAAAGGAATAAATAATAATATTCTGTTTTCAGATCTCAAGTCCCCACAAAGTTCTTGGTTCGCCTAGCTAATCCTAGTATTCTTATAATCAATTTTACTCGCGATACCCTATATACAAGAGATTGCAACTCCACTGTGTGCGCGGAAAAAAAGGCACATCGAAACGGTAGCAGTCAGAAAAATTATGTATATTTTTAAACTAAATTTGGAGCTTTATAAATTCAATAATGAAAAAAATTAGTACCTATAAATAAATGAAGTGAATCTAAATTGACGGCACGAACAAAAATCAATTACTAAGTAGCATTTTAGATTTAATTTTGGGGTATGGGGCATACTGGGCTAACTGGTCTTTTGAAAATACCTTGAAGGGTTTTCACGGTTACCACTCTCGTAATACCATCTTCACCTGTATGAAGGTGAGTAATTCGGCCACGCGACCATTTCAAAGGAGGAGTACAATCATCCTTGAGAAGGACTATAGTACCTTTTTCAATTGGAGTAGATGGATTTAACCATTTACCTCTTTGAGTGAGAGTATGTAAATACTCGTTGTGCCATCTATCCCATAAATCTTGGTGCAGACGTTGCACCAACTGCCACCTAGAGAGACGTCCCAAGCGGATGTTGCCAAGATCAGGATCCGATACTGAATTGAGAGGAGCCAAAGTTAAAAAATGACCAGGTGTGAGTACTGAGTAATCATTTGGGTCAGAGCTCAGACTGCACAGAGGCCTCGAATTTAGCATTGCTTCTATCTGAGTGAGTACTCTGAGTCAGCTCTTCAAAAGTGAGAGTTTGATCACCGATCACCCTGAGAAGATGAGTCTTGGTTGATTTTACTCCAGCCTCCCAAAGACCACCAAAATTAGGGGAGGAAGGGGGGTTGGAGTGAAACCTGATACCTTCTTGTTCTGTAGCGTTCTGCATAATGTTAGACAATTCCCTAGCAGCACCTTTGAAATTTGTACCGCAATCGGAATAGATGTCCTTACAAAGGCCTCTACGAGACACAAACCGTCGAAGGGCTGCAAGAAAAGTGTCGGTCGATAAATCGGAAGCAAGTTCTAGGTGGATATCTTTCTTAGCCATGCACAAAAATACACAAATGTATGACTTCAGTACCTTTGAGCCACGTAGTCGACTGGCAGTGATCTTAAAGGGGCCGCAAAAGTCGACGCCAACATGAGAAAAGGGTTTTACTTGAGAAAGTCGACATTTAGGAAGATTACCCATAGGTTGTTGAATTGGTTTCGGATTCAGTCTGAAACATTTAAAACATTTGGAAACCACCTTGTGAATTGATTTTCTAGGAGAGAGAATCTAATATCGTTGGGATAATAGGGAATGAAATGTCTGCGAGCCAGGATGGTAATATTTAGAATGAGCGTATTTCTATTACGCGAGACGTGAAAATGTGTGAACTAGGTAAGAGAACGGGAAATTTTTGGTCGTATGGAATATTAGAATAGCACAAACGACCACCTACTCTCAAAATTTCCTCATCGTCTAGAAAGGGGTTAAGCTTACGGAGGTATTTTGGCAATAGCCGAATTCGTCAATCTGTTTCTCGTAGGTCTTCTGAGTAGTAGAGAAAAGTAGTAGAGAAAAGTATGTAGGAATAGCGCGTGCAATTCAGCTGATCACAGTACTGCCTGGTCGCAGTGAATTTTTCTGGCTACTGCCGTTTCGTTATGCATTTTTTTCCGCGCACACAGTGGCGTTGCAATCTCTTGTATATAGGATATCGCGAGTAAAATTGATTATAAGAATACTAGGATTAGCTAGGTGAACCAAGAACTTTGTGGGGACTTAACATATGCAATCGGCTGAGATTATTTCAAGAATTGATAGCTACAAATCAAATCAAATCATTTATTTAGTGTGTCGAACAAAGTTTCGTTACACGCGTCAAGAACAACTTGAAATATGTTAAAAACATATAAGCTTATCATCAATACAATCACACTTTACATAATAAGAAAAATAAATACCACCCTACCTAAAAGTTTTCTCAGATGAATGTCAATTTTTTTCAAACTTGAACTCATTTATTTTTGAGCAATACCAAGCGAACAACCAGAAATAAATAAAACCACTCATGCTGGTTGCTCTTTGGTATCACTGAATAACAAAGATTTCGTTAAAAAATGGTAATTTATCGATAACATTCTGAGGTCTCGTGGTATTACTTTCGAGAGCTTTGTGATATTCAAAAATACCATGAATTTATCCAGCATGATAAAACCACGATACCGTAGGATTGCTCGATTGATATTGTTCAAGAATAACAAAGTTTGAGTTTGAAAAATGGATATTTATCTGGAAAAATCTGTGGATCGAGTGGTATTCGTAGAGATTATTGCCTAAAATATTCACAGCTGAATCAATTCTAAAATTGAATTCAATTTATCATCCGATCTTGATCACCTACGAGAAATTCCAAAATGAATATTCAATAAAAAGTATAATTAGACCGCTTAAAATTTTCATTGAAAGAATGATCTGTTTCTAAAGACAACATCCACAAATGATATCAAATTTCCCAAATATAAATTCCTCAAAATATCCGTTAATATATTTTCGGTAGAAATCCGATATAATGAGTGGATTTGATCAGTGCAATAAAGGATGTTAATAGGTGTGCGAAATCGCTTGAAACTTCGTCACAATAGAGTCTATATGTTTTCAAATACACTAGTCTTTATTTCGTTCGAAACGACGAATTTGTTGGAATTTCACATACATCCAAAACTCTAGAGAACATTCAATTTCCCTGGCAAACACTTAGCCACTGTGATACGTCATAGGTCAACAGTCCGTCTGCAGTGCAGTTGGGCAATTCGTTTTTTTTCTGTCACGGTCTCTGGTCTCTGTGCGTTGTATTGATGGGTTTTGTTTGATTTGATATTATGATTGAGACAGTGACAGTCATTAAGAATGACACTCAGATGTAAATTTCATGCCTGTCGGCTGTCAGTTGTCGGAATTATCACTAATGCGAGAAAGCGTTTTATCTCTGTATTAGTGTGATTTGGCTGCTTAGTCTTCAAGATTATCATTTTTTTCAGGTAATTGCCGAAAAAATAGGTCTATTTAACGTAGGGACCGATAATTTTCATTTGTGTCATTTCCATGGAAGAGTTTTCATTCGTTCCAAAAATATATCCACAGACATCTTCTTCGAATGTGTTCGACCAAATTACACGCATTCAAATTATCATAACGAAAATCTTAGAAATAATCTCCCAGATTATCTGGAATTTGTGAAATTTTCATGACCATATTATACAGATAAATTGACAACAACTCTGCTACTTACTTCTAACAAAAAATGTTGATGGGTTCAATTTTTTTGTTAAATAAGTTATTTTCAAAAATAACAGAGATAAAAACTATTCGAAAACAGGGAGGAATTTAACCTCAGCTTTTCAAAACTTTTATGTCATAAATGAGCTCCTGCTATCACCTACTTCTCTCGGAACTATTGAATGAATATTATATCTTTATTATATCATAATTTACTGAAATTGTTCTTCGATCACTTCGAATACGAAAACTCCTCAGCATAAATTTTGAATCAGTATGCCGACATCATAGACAATAGGGGTCATTCTGAACAGCACAGAGTGATCAAATGACATATAAAGATTGAGAAGCTCACTGAAAACATTTGTCTATAATATATCAATAACTGTTACAAGGAACATCATAGACAATAGGGGAACATCATAAGGGAACACAATAGGGGAACATCATAGACAATAGGGGTCATTCTGAACAGCACAGAGTGATCGAATGACATGTAAAGATTGGGAAGGAAAACATTTGTCTATAATATATCGATAACTGTTACAAAGAACATCATAGACAATAAGGGAACATCATTGGGAAACACGATATGGGAACATCATAGACAATAGGGGTCATTTTGAACAGCACAGAGTGATCAAATGACATGTGAAGATTGGGAAGCTAACTGAAAACATTTGTCTATAATATATCAATAAGTGTTACAAGGAACATCATAGACAATAGGGAAACATCATAGGGAAACATCATAGGGAAACACAATAGGGGAACATCATAGACAATAGGGGTCATTCTGAACAGCACAGAGTGATCAAATGACATATAAAGATTGGGAAGCTTACTGAAAACATTTGTCTATAATATATCAATAAGTGTTACAAGGAACATCATAGACAATAGGGAAACATCATAGGGGAACACAATAGGGGAACATCATAGACAATAGGGGTCATTCTGAACAGCACAGAGTGATCAAATGACATATAGAGATTGAGAAGCTTACTGAAAACATTTGTTTATAATATATCAATAACTTGTACAAGGAACATCATAGACAATAGGGGAACATCATAGACAATAGGGGTCATTCTGAACAGCATAGAGTGATCAAATGACATATAGAGATTGAAAAGCTAAGTGAGAACATTTGTCTATAATATATCATCAACTGTTACAAGGAAATATAGAATTTCTTGAGGAAAATATGACAAGAATTTTGCAGACTTACTCGATGTAATATGAAGGTGACTAGCTGCAAAAACAGTATTAAGTGATATATGGTATTTTATTCCATGATAGTATATTGTCAATTGATGTTGATGTTAGAAGCCAATATGTATTTTTATTTAGAATTTTTCGTTGTTAATTTTTGGATTCATTGGTAAGTGATTTTATCGATTCCGGTCCACATATATAAAACATTGCTGTCCAATAGACCTTTAAATCTCAGGGGGAACTACATTTGCATTTTTTCGAAATCTTGTTGGATAAATATATGTAGTATATTCATGTTCATCAAATTATTGTTTGCCCAAAAGAGTATGGCAGATTTGTGAAATAGTTGTATAAACAATATCGTAATATAATGAATCTTTTTGACACCTATCTGAATGAATAGATTACAAATCCATAACAATGGCTCTCAGCACTTACGCCGTCAGTTTTTAGGGGTACAGCAATATTCAGAAAAAAAAAATTCTCCCAAAAATGGAAACTTACGTTATTTCATTACGGCTCTCTTCAAGATAATTGATTCTGAAAACTAATCATGGAGAAGCCATTGCCGTGGAGAAAATAAGAAAGTCGGAATCTATTGAGAAAAATCTATTTAGGAAATTCAGTCAAATACCATATCTCCTGGTACCATTATTTCGGAAAATTCAGTAGTGGTCTAGAATGGCTGCAGTAGTTACCAGTAGTTTTCAGTATATCTTCAACATAATCTTCCTTCTACTCTTGAGATCTCATAGTGATATTTATATGAAACATAAATATCAAATGATTGAAACATCAACACTGTTGAACCTCTTGTTACTGCTTCCAAAGTGTTTTGAATAATACCAATGGCAAAACCAAACATTTGGTGAAGTCCCATTGGCTGTAATTATTTTGCATATCTCTATAATGTACGCGAAAGTCTATGGTATATGCAATCATTAGTATTAGAATGAAATATACATATTATCAGGGTTATGGTAATCATCGACATCATGAAAAACACCTTATTTCTGATTGGTACAATGGAGCAAATCTTGAGTTATCATTGAGATGAAATCATGTGACAAAAATATTTATAATACAGGTGTCTTATAGGATACGCGAAAACTGCCTGATTCTTCTAAATCAATATATGAAATTGTATCCAAAGCAAATCCATTACTGGGATGAACAAAGGAAAGAGAGAGAGAATGTTAATATTCATCAGTTTCAATGTTTTCGCTTTGAATTTGATCACAATTTTCATATTGAAAAGTATTGAATCTGAATAAAAGAATAAATGGTCAAGAGGTTCAATGGTTCAGCAAACAGATGCTGTGAAAAATCTCCTTTTGAATTATTTGAATGTATTTCTTCTCCACGGATTATTCATAGCTGTTCTTACATAAAGAAAATCTGCACCACAACTGAAACGAATACGCCAAATGTATTCAGTACTGAGTTGATTCTGAATATACATGGTGATCGGAAATTACAATCCACCGTCATGATATTCGAAGTCTTATGAAATGGAAAATATCGTATAACATTTTTTGTACGATGAAAAATAGTAGCTAGAAGTCTGGTGGTGAGACTAGTCCGGTCTCAACTACTAAAAAAATCTTTTCAGGTTGTTTTTGATGGTGTCGTAGATGCAAGTCTGAGCAGCCTACGAAACAATCTTCTTCAAATTGTTGGAGACTTGCAGGGTGAAGTCAAATCAACCGTCCGTCAAGTCAACAACTAAATTATAAAAAAAATTTTTCATTGGGTAGTTCGATAAATGTTCCTTCTCTTGAATCAGTATATACATACATCTTCGGTTTTTCGGGCTTAGGGGCCGTGTGCTGGAATTTTGACTTCCGGAGCTTTCGGCTACATCTGCGGCAGCCATCTTCAGCGGCGTGGTCTTAGTTGAACTACTCTATGTGCATCCAGATGCCCTTCAAAACAAAATATTGTGGTAAAATTTGGTAATGACAAACCTCACTGGTGGTTCAGATGGGAACAAAGATCCAAAAAGCCATTTGAAAAGTTTATATCATAAGGTGACAGCCCAAAAGCAATATGTATTGTTACGATATTTCCTTGCAAAATCCAACTTCTGACACTACTGTTGCGAATTATCCCTGGGTTCGTCGATTAAAACACAGTGTTTGAATACATTCGCTTGATAAAGATACAGTGTATCGAAACATGTCGCGAAGACAAAAAATTTTGTGGAAATTTAATCGTGTCTACCTTATAGCGTAATAACTATGGATTTCCATCAAGTGAAGGCCACCTCAATCCAAAACCGAACAACAGTAAACTACTTTTATTATAACTTCTCTCACAACACAATGCAACACAATCACTTAAATTGCTCCAATAACTTTCCAATAATCGGTACCAAAACTCTCTGTACTAAAAATTCTCCACTTCGACTACTTGCACTTAGCAAAAACAAAACTCTCTCCACTAAGCTCCACTTAATTCGCTCCACTTAGCTCTGAATAGCTCTGTTCTGGATAGAAACTTGTCTCGTATCTAACTCTTCCCGCGACGAAGTCTCTCCCGTATATATACCTGCGTACCTATCGAGAGTCCTCGGGAAAAACCCCAATGACGTGTCTCGAATTCCCCAGGCGGCAATCAACGGTTCCTGGGAAATGACATTCGCTACGACACGATCCCTCATCAGCGTTTACGATCTCGTCAGGGTCGGCGCTAGGAGAGCGTTAGTTAATTCGTAACAGTATACAGAGTGTCCCAAGAAAAATGAACTAGCAAATTTTCACGAACGAACAACATTCGTGGTTTCCCTCTACTCCCCGCACTCCATCCAGTTCAACCTTGTCAAAATGGCAATATACCATGTGAGGCATCATTTGAAAAAAACAGCAAACAGAATAATGCCCCCTAAATTGAAATCAATCAAATTGTTGATTGGCGGCTGGAGGTTTCGAGGTTCGAGGGGTGTTCGAAAGTTGATAGTGGTATTATACGAGAGAGGAGGGACATTTCAAGTTTCTTGACCGTTTCATAATATTCACTGTATATGATTGGAGGATGAATAGGCTACATTCAATAAGGGTCATAGTGCTTGGCGGGTTACACATTTGTCAATCGACTATCATGATTTCTGTCATTCAGGTTGATATTGTCAAAGACACTCGCCACAATTCAGGTTGACACATCAGTTGAAATCTAACTTAGACAAAATTTACTCTATTGATGTGAATCACGAATGCCAATAGAGACATACCACTATAATCTCTAAAAACGAATTGATTAGTTTGTGGTTCAAACGATAATGTTAGTCAAATCATTTTGAACAACCACCTCTGTCATTTCGAAGAAGCTTTTTTAGATTCTAAATTAATTTTCCTTTTCAGTAAAAATCTGATGAGATTTTTGACATCGCACGACGTCACACAGATACTGTATTCTGCTGAAAATTAACTTTCGTCACGTACAGTCTCATCTCAATATTTTGTCCTTTCTGAAAGCTAAAGAGGAAAATGACTCCATACGATCTTTTGGAATATATTGGTAAATATTTTATTCCATTTGAACCATTGTGAATAGTTTTTGCAATTTTTCTGAATGATCAGTTCAAAGTACTCACCAATACGAGCACAAATATGCAGGCAAATAAAAGACTGTAATGTTTCATGTTGAGCAGGTGACTGGCCAATGAGAAATAATTCGTCGTTTCTACCTTATATATAGAAATATATTTTTCGAATACTTTGAGGACAGATAAAAGCTTATTTCTATTCTGAAAACTTCATATTCATATTGACATTCGAAGGTTTCCTTAACAGTTTCTTGTTGATTCTTTGGGAATTGAGCTACCGCTAAATAATTGAGGTATAGTATTTTTCACAGTAAATGGTATTAGCTTATTAACTGCAATAAACTACCCGATTTAATCCCATTGTGTACAACTTAAGGGTCTAATTGGTTTTATTATAATCCTTCGGTCAATACCACTTATTGTGAAAACTACTATACTGTGTAACAGGATGTGAAATATTTTCGGAAATGTGTTGATTCATTAACATATCCTATAACCCACAAAGCTGCCGTTGGTCACCAGGAAATATGACTTTTCCAGATTAATGGAGTGCGCCTCTGCTGAAAAATATCAACAATTTGGGTAAACTATTTTTTAGATGAGTCAACCCAGGGCTACAAAGTATCTGGGTTTTCGCACAGATACATATATATGTATATATATATATATATATATATATATATATATATATATATATATATATATATATATATATATATATATATATATATATTTGATCGGCTAGGCTTCCGCGGTCAGAAATGTGCTGGCTGGAACTTCCGGTTGATCCGCGTCTGGAAAGATTTACTTGTCTACGTTTCGACTCCCATTTCGAAGCCATTTTCAAGACTTAGTGACCTTGCGTCTAGGTCTGAGTTGTCTCACTAGCTGGCTATCATCACTGGAGATCGAGGATAGATCTCCAGTGATGATAGCCAGCTAGTGAGACAACTCAGACCTAGACGCAAGGTCACTAAGTCTTGAAAATGGCTTCGAAATGGGAGTCGAAACGTAGACAAGTAAATCTTTCCAGACGCGGATCAACCGGAAGTTCCAGCCAGCATATATATATATATATATACACAGGTGAATTTTACTGATCTTCCTGATGAATTTCAACTCGATTGGAGGAGTATTGTGTTTTCTCTCGAAATTCAAGGAATTATGTTGTATTCAGTTATTCTAGTATTCAATATAATTTTTTGGGCAATCTTATCATAATTGGTGAAATTTTCAATCTTATCGTGAAAGGCGTATCACGTATTGCATTGGAGGATATAGAGTTCCTTTGACAAAAGGCAGGGTTTGTGAATTTTCAACATAGTCGAAAAGCAGCGTTCTTCCACTCGACCTACATAACCTGATTCTGGGCACACATTAATACGTTCGAATATCGATATGTGCCAATAAAATAAATACATCTGAAATAAACATTGGAAAAGTGTTTACATGTACAGGTTATCTTATCCAACTTGGCACAGAACTATTAACGTATATGATCAGCAATCTCTGTCAAGTATAGGGAGATGAAAGAACTCCTATTATATGTGTTCACTGTGTTGGAATTCATTCCTAGAAGGTGTTTTTTCTTTAGTTATGGTCTAAACTACAAGAGTGCAACTGAAAAAGTATCTGAGTTTGTGCCATGGATTGGATAAGCTGTACATGAGTATATAGTTTCAATGTGAACGAAAATATTGGTTGTATTCGGGTTCACAACAAAAACAGTTCAGGAACTGTTCGAAATAGTTGGACTGTTGAGGCGTGAAGGGTTTGTCGCGAATATATCTACATTAATCGGGTGAGCGACTATTTAACAGTATTTATTGCGAACCCGAATACGGCTATTATAATTTGCTAACACTCACGCTAGGAGAGACGGTACCAGCATGAAGTTTAATCAGTCTGTTATTTAATTTGTTTGGAAAAGAATAGGTAGACATAGATACCATTACATCGGAAATGCCTTTATATAATTCAGCAAGGCTGGATCGAAACATGTTCTCGTCTACGCACACCACGACATATCAATCGAAAGCAGGAGTTTTGCATTAACTGAATACATCGCCCATTAGCGTGGAAAATTGCGGTCCCATGGATGCAGCGTAGTTCAGTTCTCAATTATTCGTAGCCTTCAAAAATCTATGTGAAATTATTCCAGACAGATAATGAGTATAGAAAAAATCCCATCATTAGTGAGAAGCTTATCGCGTTTAAAAATTCACTTTTCATGAAAATTCGAGTTGCTTATCTTTAGTAACTTCGATATTATGACTACTGAATTCATTTTGTGGCGACTATTTGCAATTTCCTGAGTGAATGTCATATAAGGTGCGACCCAGCAAAACCTTACCACCAAGAAAATGCTGGATATCCGTTACTGTAATTTACTAGGATTGTATTCCATCAAACTGGAATTTTCTATTGCCATTCTATTTTGAAGCTTTACTGTCATTTTTTCAACATTTCAATCAAACTGACAGACAGAACTCTGCACCTAGTTTTGCCTACAGAGTAAGAAACTACGTCGTGCATTGTCGAGTGAACGGAAATATCGACATTATACAGTAGATAAAACAACAAAAACGCTTCATATCCTTTTCAAACAGGCATTGACTAACTATATCTCTATGGACAATAATATTATTCATGAAAATACCTCTCTGTATTTTTGTTACTCGTACGATAATGGGGACCGTGGAAGAGAAACTGGTATGAAGAGTACTGTCTTCGGCAATACTATGCACTAGACAAGATGTTTCCTCCAGCGAATCATTGATATGGAGCAGAAACAAAATTGGCTCCAGAACTCAACGGAATACCTGCATTTATTGGGGAAGTATTAGACAATATTCAATTCAAAACCGAATATTGAGACCTATCAGACAATGAACTTTTCAACCAAGCATACGATTGAGGAATCATAAGAAGGCAGTTCAGGAAGGAGACCTCGATGCCAAAATCACACGCCAACTAGTCACTGGTTGATCTTTGATAGCAGAATCCATGTTGTCGATAATTAATTATTCCTGGTATCTTTAGATATTTGATGATCTTCATATTGACTGCTTTTTCCGAGACTCTGGAAATGACAGAGAGCAATTCAATTGGTCTATGATCTCAAGGTAATACTTTATTCTTTCTTCTAGGCACTAGCTGAACTCTGTATGTTTTCCAGGTCTTAGGAAGAACAACAAATTATACGGAATTTTGAAAAGTTTGCTAGGTACCGGTGTCAATTAGGGGGCACACAATGAAAAAACATTTGCAGGAATTCCATCAGATTTGCAAGCCTGGTTCATATTCAGGTTCATCAAAATATTTCATGTATTTTATTGGTGAAAAATCATTTCAGGCATATGACTGTCGACAGGCGCGACATTCGGAGGTTATATAAGACTCCAGCAGAAATAATATCAAATATATTCGCTTTTTGTTTGGTATTGATTGCTTATGTTCCATCTTTTTTCAGCTGACGTGGGAAATGATATAAAAATGAAACTATTCAGCGATAACTTAAGCAAATGAGATATATCAATGAGAAACGTTCGAAAATTCAAAAAGTCTTGAACGAAATCAATGATCATGCTTTTATACTGCAATGCCAGACACACGTATGGGTACTTCACCATTTATTTGAGCTTTATACGAATAAGTGGTCGAAACCAGAGTGTGATCAGGATAAACCGAAGCAGGGGGAATTTTGACATGATGAAGATCAGGATGATCTGTTAGTTGTTCTAGATCATTTGTGATAGCGAATGCCCTCTTTTAAATGTTTTGTCCGATAATTCAAATCATGAAGAATTATGTACATCAAAATCACCCAATATGGTAACTTCTGCAGTTGGATCGTTTTTTTTAATGAAGTGGACCTTTTTTGATAGAAAGTCGAATATTCTGTCAAATGAGTCACTATTGGGTGATAAGGAAAGACAACAGACAAATTGAGTCTACTGACCAATCACAAGCCTAAAGTACATCACGCCACAAACTTTCGGTTCCAGTCCTCCTTTGCGTTGGCACGATAAATCATTCCTTTAGTATAGAACCCCACCTTTGGAACGGAAGCAAAAATAGAATTCATAACCTGGGCAGAGCATATGTACTTCATTCGTTGATTAATCCACATGAATATCACTTAGAATGAAAATGTCAAGTTAATCTGTTTGCAATTGTTAAACCAAACTATTTTAGGCTCACTATCAAAACGCACATACCTCATTATTGGTCGATTACTATACCGGAAACGGTGGAGGTTGCATAGAACGCTAGAAATAGACAAATAATAATGTATTATAAAGACTATCATCATGAAATTGAGAAATTCGCACCAGTCCTCTAATTTCCAGAGATATACAGGAGAAAACGCAAAAAAGATCTTGTGTTTTCAATCATATCCGGTCCAGTTGTATAGATTGCCATGAAACATTTGCACTTTTATATTGCAACTGAGGCATAGAAATATGCCATAGAGGAATAATTATTCTACAGGTTGTTGTATTCCCTGGGCTACCCCATACTTTAAATTTTCATACGGACCTGTGTCCCTCTACAACTTGAGTCTTTTCAGGTCTCACTCAATGATAACATGGAATATTTGTAAAAAAAATATTTTTCATTTAGTGAAGATTTAATGACCGCACAAGTTGCGTTCCAGACCCTTTTTCTTTATTAAGTGTTTATACAGGAAGAGGAATTATAATGAATTCCTGTCAATACGCTGGAGAACTTACAAAATTTTCAAATTTCCGGTATTTCATGTCCATCAAGTATGGTTTGCAAAGTTTGAAACTGAAATATACAGATTCATATATCAATTCAAATAACCTCACACAATAGAAAAATTATAACGAACTGCTTTTCTTACCATGAATTATTGAAAATGTGTTGATTTTTCATTGATCTTTTATGAAATGAACATGTTTTCATTCTTTGAACTCCTGTCATATTTCAAATAACTAACATTTAATACCAAGTATTGTTTGAACGTCATCATTTCGTGATGGATGGATTCTTTCTTCTAGTTCTTTGGGTTCTTGACCTACCATAAACTGAAAAAATAAGAGTTGATATTGAAATTTATACCAGTGTAGAAGGGGAGACATTCAATTTACTCCGGTAAGTTGCTGCAAATATTCAAAAATAGTTCCGTGAAAGTTATGAGAACGGGAACGGATTTGGTTTCCAAAACGGTAACGATGAGTATTTTGACGAATATAAGTTAGTTCATGTATTTTTTTGATAGGCAAATTTGAGATATCCGAGAAGTTGCTGACTAATTTGACGAGTTCTATTCGGAAGGAACTCTGATAGTGAGAATCGAAATGAAAATTAGATTCCTTTCAAAAACTATGAGGCGCATTTCTTCAATTTCTCCCCCTTTCAAATTTTGAATCTCAATTGAGGCATAAATACCATATTTTGGAATAAAATTGACACAAGAAAATTCCGAAATGGTGACTGGGTGCCATCTGGAAAAAAATAAAAGGAAAGGGAATTCTTGTGATATATTATTTCGAAGCTCTTGAAGAATACTTTATAACCCTAGAATATGAAGTTATTAACTTGACCTACTACAAAATGGCGGAACATGCAATAATTGAACTTCATAACTTGAGGAAATAAGCTGAGTTCAGCTTAGAAGATGTTTGAAATGGTTGCCTCAAACGTGTCGAGAGATGAGAACAGCCTATCCGATATTTCTTGTCGAACATTTTCGAACTCAGCAACGGCGTTATTCTCTGCCGTACATTCATTATTGGAGCAGGTTCATTTTCTTGCACCTGCTGCTTCAAATAGCCCCATAAAAAAGACTAAAGGTGCCAAATCTGGCAAGCGGGCTGGTCATTTCATAGTACCTCGATGGCCAATCCAACGACCATGGAAAGTATAATCCAAATAGTTTCTCACTTGTCTTGAGTTATGTGGTGGTGCTCCATCTCATTGTGATAATAATATAAATATCGAATTCATTAGGATTCACTTCAACGATTTTGGGTAATCAGAGAATCGATATTAGTTGCCAGCAAATTCAAAAACAAATCCCCTGTTGAATTTTGTTCAATTGGCCATTTCGGAGATGGTATCTATGAGAATATCCGAACTGAAAATAGATGTTCGTTCTACTCCAAAATAGAGTTTTTATGCATTTATTTCATTATCCCAAGTAAGTTTCAAATATTTGAGTTGAACCGTTCAAAAAATAAAAGGAGGGAATTCAAAGTAATTCACCGTATATCTCCGACCCTTACAAAATTTGAGTCATACAGTCAGACTGACAGACGTACAGCTTGTCCAATCTACAGAAATAATGACGTATATGCCCAGCGAACTCTGTAAAGTATACTGCGATTAAAAAACACCTATTATATGTTTTCACTGTGCTGGAACTTATTTCTAGAAAGCGTTTTTTTTTCGTCATGGTCTACAATAACAGTGTGCAACTAGCAAATTATCTGAGTTGTGCCAAGATGGATTGGATGAACTGTACACCAGATATAGGCTAAATCAACTTGTTTCTTGATCGTGATCATTTTTATGAAGGAACCATATGCATATATCCCTCCTAAGTTTTCAGTACAGCACTACTTATAGTTGCTGTATAATTGATGGAATCTTAAAAAAAATGTACTCGATATTCAGGTATGCTAGAAAGCATTTTTCATTTTTGAAAAACCAAAAAGGGTCATATCATATGCTACATTAGACTATAAAGTCTTCGAAGTGAAGTATTTTGGTAAAACTCGAGATAATATATCTCAAGGTGTACTATGCGACCAACCACGACATTACTGGAGACTTTCAACGTAGATATATAGTTCGATTGCTTACCTGTGAAAAATCAGAAGATGAAAGTTCACCTTCGATTGAAGATTATAATTCATTCAAATGCAAATCTTAAATGAAGATCATTTCAAAAAATTTCAATCTCAAGTTTTTTTATCGAAAGTGAATTTCGAATTCTGGATTTATAGATGTATGCAGTTGACTTTCATTTCCGTGGTCGACTGAGAATTCGAAATAAATGTTATTGATGACATGATTAGTCGAATTCCATACCTTGTTCAAAATCAAAATTTTTCAGTTCGATAAT